>CATIWJ010166926.1:0-20073 GCA_949640765.1 Croton laevigatus | reverse complement strand
GAACTTAGACTGGCATATACTATGAAGGTGAAGTCAGCACATGCAAAGTTAGGGTAGATAGAAGAAAAAAAAATACCCTTATTATTGTAATTTAAGTAGACAGAATATGAATTATGTAATGTGGCACTTCTTAGTTCGGCTACAAATGGTCGGGGTAAGGGGTGTTACAGATTATGTTTATTCTTGCAGTTAACTATGGACATTGATTCTGATAGCGGTACTGTTAACGATCAAATTGGACAGCCTATTTATTCTTGCAGTTAACTATGGACATTTTTTCTAAAGCCGTTGTTGTAATGTTGAGTTATTGTAATGTTGAATTTTAATTATGTTGTATGGACTGTGATATTTTGCATTTTGAATATGTGATGGTGTGACGGTATTTGAACTTTTGACGGATTTTAGACTTGAATTTCAAATTGTACGTTTGTATTTTTTGTTAATTATGATGATGTTGTGATGGATACTTACATGGAATGTTGAATTTTAGGTTCAAAATAGCTTAAAACGGGTGCTGCGGGGAATTTTTGATGGGAACATAAAATTCGGTTTTTTATCAAACCGAGCCGATTTTTCGGTTCAGTTTTAATGCGATTTCTGCTATGTAAAAACGGTTTTTGGTTTTCTAAAAGTAGAAACGGTTTTTGATCGGTTTTTCTAATCTGAACCGAATCAATTTTGAAATGCCATCTGTCATTGTTTTTTGAGTTTTATATATTATTCATAACAATTTAATTAATTTAATTAATTTTAATTTTTAATTAAATTTGTAATTTTAATAAAAATAAATATATAATATGTACTAAATGAAATGAAAGTAGTTTGTATAAACAAATTATTTAAAAATTTTATTCAACGGCCTGTTTTTGTCATTGTTTTATGTATTTATACATTATTCATAACAATTCAATTAATTTTATTGATTTTAATTTTTAATTAAATTTGTAATTTAATAGAATAGAAATATAATATGTACTAAATTAAATTAAATTAAATTAAAGTAGTTAGTATAAATAAATTATTTATCTTCTAAAAACTAATTTTAAATTAATTAATATATTAATTATATTAAATTAAATAAAGATGAGATAAATAATTTAAATTATTTTATTCTAAATAATTTAAGTATATGATAAAATAAATATAATTTAAAAGTAAACTAAAGGGAAAAATAGATTTTTGGTTTAAAATTGAAAAGAGTTGAAATTTGTTAAAAATAGAAAGTTTTGGGGTAATTTTAATGTTCTGAAAAATATCGAATTGGTCCTTAATTTAAAAAAATAGTGAAATTATTACAAAAGTCATTATTTGTGCTATTTTTGTTAATAAATTGAAAATATACTGAAATTGTTATATTTTAAATAGTTCGTACTAAAATGTCACCTCAGCTGGATGCAGCTTACACGTCCCCAACATTTTTTTTAAAAAAAAAAATCAAAGGTTTAATTATTTCTATTGAGTTTCGACATCAATTTCAGTGGATCGTATTTATAAAATTTAACTATGTATTATAAATTTTAAATAATTGCAAATGTAATGATTATAATTAACCCTATAGATTTTTTAATCATAAAAGATCAACTTAAAAAAAAAAATCAAAACAGAACCTAATCCTTTGTTCGTGATTTTCCCGACTTCTTCCCAAAGGAATTATGTAACACCCTTTAACCCGACTATTTACAGCCAAATCAAGAAGTGTCACATTACATATTACATGTCATATTCTATTTAAATTACAAAATAAGGGAACTTTTTTTTTTATCTACAAGTTCTATACTAGATTTGCTCGTACCGGTTCACCTTCGCAGTATATGCCAATCTAAGTTCTTCGGTCCACATGCTATTTGACAGTTCCTGTTTCATTTCACATCTTTCGGAGACCTACAAGTTCAGAATTAACCAAACTTGCTGAGCGATAACGCTCAGTGGATACTTTAACTAATGAAAAGCATAAATAATTTAAGTGCTCATGCATAATTTAAAACAATATTTAAATCACATAATAAAATAAATTGCTTCATTCAAAATCTTACTTAATTAGCTCTACCAGGCATTTAGGTGAACACAGGGATAAAGTCTCTATCTGTATTTCTGTATGGCATGGTATTTTCCACGCGTAATCCGAATTCTATCTTTCAATTTAAACGACCATATTCAAAATTCAATCAATATCAAAATCTGTTCGGTAATACGACTGATTTAGTTTGTATCACTCTCAATCTGTTTCTCTATTCAATCTGTTCAAAAATTCACAGTACTGCTAAATATATGATGTATCATACCCTTATCTCACTAGTTCAACTTATCCTAAGTAGAGCAATAAATATTTACTATATCATTTTCACGTTTATCAAGTTTCTGAATCAAACATCATTTCATAAATCAACACTTATTTAACAAAAATATCATTATCTTAAATCATTGCCTTTCTAAAAAATTATAATCATAATAAATTTTCTAACTTATTTATTTTTATTAAAAATATTCTTATTCAAATATACTGTATTTTTTATAAAATGATAAATTTATCTTAAATAAATATGGTATTGTTTTTATCAACACATTTATAATAAATATTCATGATTTTTACATCAAATATTTTTCAACTATATAATCAAATACTATTTTTCTTAAATTAAATACTAATACTTATTCTATATTATTAATTGAAAATCTTTTATATAAATTTTATTAAAATATAATTTTTTTAATCATAAATATTCTTATTTTATTTCTTTGTTAAATTATTTAAAAATTTACTATATAGTAATTTCCCAAAAATAATATTTCAAACTGTAATTTTCAAAAATATCTAATAAATGTTATTCTCTCAAAATAATCAAATTAAAGATATAGTAATTTTCCAAAATATCTTAACTCTCTTAATATATATATATATATATATATATAATTTACTTTATATAAAATAATATATTTTCCTTATAGAATAACAATTTAAATATATATATATATATAATTTACTTTATATAAAATAATATATTTTCCTTATAGAATAACAATTTAAATAAAAATATTACTTTAATCAAAATTATTAAGTACCCTAATTTACTAATTATAAAAATTTATAAACACTTAATATATTTCAATTACTTTTAATGAAGTATATCTTTCAAATAATAATAACAATAATAGTAGTAATGAAAATAATAATAATAATATAGCAGCAGCAGCAGCAGCAGTAGTAATAATAATAATAATAATAATAATAATAATAATAATTTCAATAACAATTAAATAAATCTTATGTAACAAATATTTAAAAATCTTTAATTTAACAAAGTGATATTTTTACCCAATCATAAGAATATTTGGTTTACTAGAATTCTCAATTCTTCCTCTTAATACCAAAAGTCATAATTTCATAATCATATAAAATAAATAAACATTTAACTCAAACAATTCCAACAATCATTTAATGCAATAAAAAAAAAAATGTATAAAATAAAATTTAACTTTTCAATAATTAAAGTATTAAACCTATCTCCTTCGTAATGGTCTCTATCTCCTTATTTCTCGGACTATCCTTTATCCTATCATTGTCCATATCCAATAGTCATAAGGTAGTGTCCATAAAATAGTCCATATGATTATTTTTAATTGGATCTTATATAATTGTCTTTAATTTTAATTAACTAAATATTTAATAAATATTTCATAAGTGTTAATCACCAAATTTTTGTCATATAATTCAATTAGACTTATTTTATAATTATTTCAGATCCAATATTGTTGTCAAATTAATTTAATTCAGTCATCATAATTTTTTAATCTTAATATTAATTAAGATTTTTCACTAATTAATTCATAAAATATTTATTTAATGATATTTTTCTCAAAACTCAGTTTCTAGTATTTATTTTAGTCATATTAAATTTAATCATAGCCTTTAATTAATTTATTAACACCCTAAAATTATTTAATTTCAAAAATAAACTTAATTTATATTTTAATCAGATATTTGGACGTGATTGAAGAGGAAAAGTAAGTTTTGGGGTCGTTACCGAATAAAAATAGAGGCGGAAGGACACGATTGAAAACGGCTGGAAACATTGAGGGCCGGACTGGAATTTTCCACGCAGGCGCGCTCTGCCGAGGCTCGCCGCAGATGCCAAAACGACAGCTCCAATTTCTCGCCTGGCTCGCCAAAACAACGGGTGGTTGGGTATGGCAGCTTGGCAGGTTCAGCTACTCGAAATTTTTTTTGTGTTTTCTCTCAATTTTTTATGCCTACCCGAAATTTTGGATACTCTAATGACTTTTCAGACCTCTGGGGTTGATTTATAGACCAGATTACATTATTAATTTTGTATTTTAGCTTCTAATTATTTTAATTTACTATTTACTTTTTGACAAATTTACTAAATATCAAAATAAATTCCATTTTCTTGTCTCCCACTTGCTATCCATTGTTTTCATCAATAATTCTATTTCAATTATGGTATATGACAGATTTTATTTGCATATAAATTTTACTTGCATTAAAATTTAATTACATTTTACTTTTAATCCATTTTTATCCATTTTTTTCATTTCTTTGTAAACCCTTCAAATTATATCTTTAATATTTGATAAAAATGTCACAAATATTTACTTAAATTTGTCTCTTAAGAAATCTGAAATTTAATTGTAATTTTGACACTTAATTTTACTTGATTTTACTTAATTTTTACTTAATTTTTAAGTTTAATTAAATTAATTTACCTTTGCTTATAAAGGTTTACAATTGCCTAAGGGTTTATTAGGGGTTTACTTCATTTTTATTATATTTATACTTAGTTTAATATTTTACTATTTAACCCAGGGTAAATTTTAAATTTACTGTTTTACCGTATTTTATCCGGTGTAGTAAAAATTAACCGATTTCCAAAATATAGCAACTTTATAGTCAAAATAATTGTCTCGAAGAAAATTTAAATATTCTAAGACTTAATTTTAAACTTATAACTTTTTGAGGGTCAAAATAACTAAAATGCCCTCGGAGTCGAAAAATACTATATTATACTTAAATTACTCATTTATTCGATCTAATTATTTTCTACACATTTAATTTAATAAATCTCCGTAAAATAATTCATTATTGAAATTTAATATAATTTATTTTTCATTTAATCTAATTTTATTGGTAAATTACAGTTTGATCTTTTTTTTTTTATTTATGTTATTCAGGAATTATTATTTTCGGATGTTACAAACTGCCAGGATTACCACCTAAGAGAGAGGTAGAATTCGCCATCGACATGTATTCTGGAACAACGCCTATGTCGATTGCACCCTATAGAATAGCACCAATGGAGTTAAAGGAGCTAAAAGTTCAGTTGTAAGAACTTTCAGACAAAGGATTCATTCGGCCGAGGGTTTCACCATGGGGAGCACCAGTTTTATTCGTAAAGAAGAAGAATGGGACGATGAGACTGTGTATAGATTATAGGCAGTTGAACAAGGTGACAATAAAGAATAAATATCCGTTACCACGTATAGACGATTTGTCCGATTAGCTGAAGGGAGCTGGAATCTTCTTCAAAATTGATCTCAGATCAGGATATTATCAACTAGGAATAAAAGAAGAAGATATACCAAAGACTACATTTAGAACTCGATATGGACATTATGTATTTCTTATAATGCCATTTGAAGTGACGAATGCACCTGCAGTATTTATGGATCTGATAAATCAAGTCTTCCACACCTATCTAAGTAAAGACAGTTGTAGCTCTTTTATGAATTTACTACAGTAAATCTATAAGGGGCGCTACAGGTCCACTAAATGGCAGTGATTTCACTTACACATAAACATAAAATAAGCATGGAAACAAACACAAAAGCAGAGAAATATATATTAACAAGAAACTTGTACTTTGTTAAAAGCTCAAAACTCACCTTTTGTTACTTTGGGAAAAAAAGTATTAGTTGCTTCTTTTTAGAACTGAGTCTTTCATGGTCTTTTCTGAAGACTCCATCTTCTTATCTGTATCATCACCATCAATAGTATCTTTATCGCTCGCAAGTTTAGCATCTTCTTCCCATTCTCGTTCAAACGAGCAAGATAAGTTTCTTTTGCCTTCTCAAGTCTCAATCTACTACCTTTCCAGACACAACCATTGTACTGCATATGCCAATTTTATAGAAAGGGTAAATGAGAACAGCCTCGTGAATCAAATATGGAGCTAAGAAAAGGATTCTAAATCAATTGCAACAAAAGTATTTCACCAAATGATTGCTGTTCTATACTAAATTGAACCCTAATCCCAATATCAGATGCAAGTTGAATTTGCACTAAACAACATTTTACAAATAAATTCTTAATTTCTGTAAAGATAAAAATGATTCAAACTTGCATCAAATGAAACGTGTAATATCATTGAAATCAATTCTCATTTAAATCCTACAAATAAATCTTTCAATGGAATTTCATGCATTTCATCATATGCTTGATGTTCTTCTATACTCAGCTTAATTGAGTCCCAACATAAAAAGAATAATATAATATATAATTCCCAATGTTTTACTAATAAATTCTTAGTTTACTCTAATGAGTTAAAAAGGCTCAAACTTTAATATCAAATCAAAGTTGGTCTATATCCATTTTCTTTATTTCTCCTATAGTAATAGTTTCATGAAGGCCAAGGTCCTTCCTTCTATATCATCTTTGAGAAGTGCCAAATCTAATAGTAGCAGTGTTATTTTCATTTTAAGCCTATACATCAATTTTTCTATGGAACTTCATGTGTTTCATCAAATGCTTGCTATTCTACACTTAACAATCCAAATATCAAGAAGTTAGTTGAGCTACATTCACATCCTCTATAGAACCCAAGTGCCGAATTCAAAGATGTAAAAGAGCTCACTTTTTATAAATAGAGATAAAACAAATAACAAAGAAAGAGATTTACAGTGCTGAAAAACTTGGAGAGGGAATTATCAGAAGTGGGTAAGAACTAGATATAAGCAAAGCGTCGGCCTTCAGTTCTGATGACGTCCAATGCTTTAACTTCACCACCAACTTTTGAACATATACTGTGACGATCATCGCCGGTGACACTATCTCCCAATCCTCCGACATGAATTATGGTTGTAGAATCATCTCCTCCTCCACCTCCTTCCATATCTGTTAATCTCTGCTTCTGCGACCCTGTATTGGTAGTGATTCGTAGGATACTTTTTAAACTAATGAATTATCATTAACATCTTACTTATTTACAGTAGAGTAACAGAAAAATTAACTTGGTATATAATTCACATGTTAGATATTAAATTTTATTAGGGCAGTGCTAGAGGTCTCACAGCGAGACATTCTATAATTTCAATGTTTTTTATTTATTTTTTGATTTACACAGTAAATTATTTATACTAATTTCAGGAGTGGCAGTTCATAGAAATCTGACTTCACATAATAAATTTCACATGATTATAAATTTAACGGTCTCAATTATTTTATGTTTTATATACGATACAGAATCAAAATCCCCGAACTGTGAATCACCGAAATTAATCTCGGAACAATAATATACCGTGTAAGTCTGAAAAAAAAAAAAAGAAAAGAAAAGCAAAAACAATTGTTACCAGATTGTGATGTCTCGCTTTAGCCATTTTATTAAGAATATTATTATAATTTTTTTTTTACTTGCATACAAAATTTTCTATCTAAATCCAACGGTTAAATTTAAAATTTTTTTCCAAATAAATCAAATGGTAGGAATATTAATTTGTAATATAAAACATTTTTTCTCATTCTTCCTTCCCAAAATCTGCCAACAATCCCTTTCAGAAGATTTAGATTCATTGACTTTGTGCATTTTTATCAACAAAAACTTCTTTTGAATAATTTCAATTCATTTTGTATTCTTCCTTAATACTATGTGAAACAAAAACAATAACGAAATACTACGTCAAACCATAAAAAAACTGCAATAGATTTGCTAATCAATATATCCAAATATGGACAAAGCACAGTAAAACAAAGGATGGAATATATAGTATATATTTTTTTTCTTTTTTTAATTGTCTATATTCATACACTCTATATGTGGAATAGTTGAACAGATGAAAATTATTACAGTAATTGCAGATAGATTAACAGCGTAACACATTTAATTAAGGACATTAATGCGTAAAAGGAATCAATTCAAGGTCTACTTTTCTTTTGACTACTACTCCAAAAACTTCATCCATGTCAAGATTGTCTGCAGTTACTCCTTCTGGAAATGTCCAGTCAAAATAAAACAACAAGTTGGCAAGAATCAGCTCTAGATTAACTGTACCTAATACCATTCCAGGGCATATTCTTTTTCCTGCGCCAAATGGAATCAGCTCAAAATTAGTGCCTCTATAATCAACTTGATTATCAAGAAATCTTTCTGGTTTGAATTTCTCAGCTTCAAACCAAACTTGAGGATCTCGTCCGATTGCCCATATATTAACAAAAACTCTTGTATCACGAGAAACATCATATCCATGTATTTTTGTTTTTTCCCTACAAATCCTTGAAATTACTGTTGCTGCTGGATGTAATCTTAAAGTTTCCTTAGTAATTAACTTTAAACACTGTATTTCTTGAAGTTTTGCTTCGTCAACGTATCCTTTTTCATCAAAGAAACTTCGAATTTCTTGTTGTGCTTTTTTCATTTCTTCTGGATGTTTTACAAGCTCTGCCATTGCCCATTCTATGGTTTTTGCTGATGTGTCGCTTCCTGCCACAAACATATCCTGCAATTTGTAAAATGAAAATTGAGATGAGTTGATATAAGAAGTTCTTATATAAGAACATGTGTTTCAATCATCGGATTGTATTTTGTATGGAGATATGTGCAGTTTATCGTCAATCTCACGCTTTACCAGTTCTCTTCCAAATGAAACACAATCTGACGTTTGAAACACGCGTTCTTACTTCTAAAAACGAAGTAATTAAATAATACTAGATACTAACAATTATTACTGCTTTGATGGCCTCGTCAGTTAAAGGAACATCAAGATTTCCACTTTCCTGAAGATCCAAAAGAACATCAAGAAGATTATCAGCTTTCTTTCCTCCTACAAGCCTATTTGCTCTATGTTCTTTCAAGATATCTTCAAGAATCTCATTTGTTTTATGATGCAATCCCCAAATTCTGTCATTTTCTCTTTTGACTGTGGGAAGCCATTTCAAGGATGGAAAAATATCAACTACTCCAACACCTCCACCGGATACAAGTACATCATCAATTACATGTAACAACATTTTTTGATTTTTACTTTTATGACCAACAGCATTTCTTGCAATTATAGAATTCGTCAAAGCAAATAAAGCACGAGTAAGATTAACAGAACTTCCCTCTTTCGAACGCAAGAATTTTACGAATTCTGCAACTTCTTCTTCTCTTACAGATTGAAAAGACTGGACCCTTTTTAAGCTAAGTAATTCAAGTGTACAAATTTTTCTCATTTGTCTCCATTGGTCTCCATATGAACCGAAAATGATATCATTTCCATTATAAGTAACTGTTTCTGCTGCAAGAACAAGTGGTCTTTCAGCAAAAATGGGATCTTGGGTTTTTAATACTTCTTTAGCCGCCTCCGGCGAAGAAATGATAAGAAAAGGAACTTGACCGAGTTTGAGACCCATCACAGGGCCATAAATTTTAGCCAGCTCTTTTAGACGACGATGAGGAGTGTCGCCGGCGAGCTGGTGAAGGTTACCTAAGAAAGGTAATTTCCATGGTCCCGGTGGAGGGTTGGAACCATTTCTGAATAATTTTCTGGATACTTTTATTAGTGCGAAGAGAAAAAGAAGGGAACTGAAAAGAATGGGAAATGAGAGGTTTTGGTGTTCCATAATGAGAAGACTGCCTAGTTGGGAAAAGATGGCAGCGAAGAATTCATTAAACCATGGTCTTATTTATAGTTGTGTTGGTGTTCATTTCATGACATCACAAATGGAAAATTCAATGTCAAAAAAATAAAGGTCTAAATTTCAATTAATTAGTAACTTGTTGAATTTATGAATGGTTTTATTTTATGAATCACTTTTAAATAATGTTAATCTATTTTATAGAAAGGATGAATGGACAGCAAGACACATAAATATTTTGGCATCAAACTAAAGAGAGACAATTTTACCAATCACTAGTTGCCATAACCTAATGAGGTGTTAAACTCTTCAACTAACATAAAAACAGATAATGTTCATAAAAATGATTTACATGGAACACCAAAACCTCTCATTTAGAGGTGAAGCTAGTTGATTTAAAGAAACTTAACAATTACAGAGGCTTTATAGTCCTTTTATTTATTTTTTTATTTTTTTTCTTAGCTTCTTTAGAGGTGAAGATAGTTGCTTGCCCTTGATTTATATGTTGTGTGTAATATAATATCATCTTTAGCTTCTTTATTTTTCTGTGTGTATATGTGATTTGGCATGTTAGAATCTTAAGTTTTATGTGTGTGCATTTGTTTATAAAAAATGATTTACATCATTGTAAAAATAATAATAATAATAACAAATGATTTACATGGTCAACTGAGCTCATTAAAATGGTCTGCTGAGCTCATTAAAATTAAGATAGCTAAACAATTTTAAATTTAGCTTCTTATGTCAAAATTGTCCATGTGTTTAGCATAATAATAAGCCAATCGAGACCTCCACATCTTACAACCCTTGGATAAGTAGAATGACCAATATGCTATATCTTGATTAGCATAACATAAATGTATTTGACCAAGGTAAATAGACAATAAAAAGGCCAAAATAGGCAATTGGCAAAATGGTACCATTTTGTAAAGTTGGGGGACTGATCAACTTGGGTGATGGAAGTAAGAAAAGCAGGGTAAAAAGTCCCCAACCCATACGACACCATTTTCATTGTTGAGGTGATTGACCACTTTGGGCAGTAGAGCAAAGAAGAAGAAAGGAAAAATAGATGCATGACTAAAACGACAACGCTTTAGGATCGAAAAGGGATTAATTTCAACTGTCGTCCCTAAACTATGACCCTTATAACAGGGTGGTCCTTAAACTTCAATTTGTAACCTCGCAGTCCTTATTCTATTAGACTATTTCATCCACAGACCTTTTGGCCACAACTCCCTTACTCCGGCAAATGAAATACTACATGGCATCTGACTTGTCATTAGATATTCTGAAACAATCTACAAGTGGATCCAATATGCAACCTCAAGGACTTATGTGAATATTTTTTAAAAATTTAAGGACTATTATGTAAAATAATGTAAATTCCTCCTCCTTCCTTGCGCAAGAACCCTAGCCGCCCCACCCACCTCCATTGAAGTTCTGCAAAGTGCTTTGTTGCACTTGCTGTTGAAGTTGCTTATTTGCTCTTTTAACATGGCATAGCTCATTTTACTATATGCATCTTTCCCATAAGGTTTTTTCTTAATTATTTCACTTTTCAATTTTTAAAAATTCTATTCCAATTCATGATTCTCTTCTTTGCATTCTTCCAATTCCAAAATTTTCTTTTGCAACTCAGTAATCTTGTCAACGAACAAATCTGTTTCTATCTTCAATTATTTGCATTGTTCAACTTTTTAATTCAGGGAATTTTCAAACATCTCATTCCCAGTTTTGCATTCCTCCAGTTATTTTGTTTATTATTTTAATTAAATGAAAAATTAAAAGAACAGACCAGAAACAGAAAACGAAGAACCGATGCAAGAAAGCAGAGATGCGGAAGGGACAACCGAAGTCGAAACCTGCAAAGGATCAAAGGCGTTGGAGTTGCGTGAATCGACTAGCGAAGGAGATGACAGGAACAAAGGATCAGCGACGGCTGGAGTTGCGTGAATCGACCGGCGAAGAAGCGGCGAGGATCGCCGGGAGCAAAGGATCACAGTGCCTAACACTATGTTTGAATGGGGTGAGAGAGGTGTAATTAATTTGCTTAAAACAGAGGCGTGGCGGGAAGTTTTTAATTTGCTGTGTTGATGGAGAAGACGAACAAAAAAACAGAGCAATCCGAAAAAGGAGGAGATTTAAAATATTTTTACATGTAGTCCCTGAAATTTTTAAAAAATTTCAAATAAATCCTTTTGGGTATAGGTGGAAAAATTATGCTGTAATTTAGACAATTAACATTGACACATCAGGTTTCATGGAAGTCTGAATTACAACCAGAAGGACGATGAGTAAAAGAAATTAATAAATTAAGGACGACGTGATTACAAATTAAAGTTTAAGGACCATACTGTTATAAGGGCTATCGTTCATGGGTGACAGGGTAAAATTAACCCAATCGTAAAGGATTTTGTAGCATCAATAGTGCCAACTGTTTTCAACTTAATATATTTCATACTAGTATATTTCTAGACTAATTAGTTTGGTATTTTGACCTATGTTAAAAAAAAATAGTTTGGTATTTTGACTTGAGAAAAGTTCATGCTGTCAAGTGCAATTGTTCAAAAAAAAAAAATTGATAAAATATTTTATGAGACAAAAAAATTTATTAAAATTTTAGATCATTATAATTATATTATATTTAATAAGTTTTCAAAATATTTTTAAAAGATATTGAGAAATGAAGAAGAGCGATAATATATATATATATATATATATATATATATATATATATGACATTTATTTAATAATTTTAAAAAATAAAATTTACTTAATTAATATTTTAAAATATGTATCATTACTTAAAAAATAGTCAAATATTAAAAGTTGGTGTTTATTACAATTCTCATAAAAAATGTAACTAAAACTATTTGACGCTTCAAAACCAAAACGATGTTTATATTTTAGAAATAAACTTTACTTTTGTTTTGAAGTTAAAATTTTGTTTACTTTTTCAAAATTAAGCAAATGTGTTCTACGTGGGGTGAATATGGAATGAGATGGTACAAGACTGTAATTTTCAGTTTCATCCCAAATTTCAGGATATAAAAAATTATAATCCCATACTTTCTGTAATTGGGTTGTCCATATTTTTCAGGATAAAACTTTAATAGTTTATTGATTTCGAATCTAAGGATTGAACAAAATAAATCCAATAAAAATTTGATTGGAATTTTTCCAAATTAAAATTTTGATATTAAACATTAATAGTCTATTGAATATTAAATAAATTAAATCATAAAATTCAAAATAAATAAATATAAATATTTTGGTTGGAAAAAGTTTATCATACCAACCAATCTCTCTTTATTTTTTCAATAAAAAATTATAATACCTCAAATTAAAAATTTTGTTATTATTTTATCAAATAAATAAAATACTCATAAAATACTAAATAAAACATGTTGAACTACCCAAATTTCCTCAAGGCGGAACCCATCCGATATTGATTAAAGTATCAGTCAGTGCCTTACGAAAATTAAGTTTGGAACAAAATTCAAGTAATAGATAAGAACACATGCAGTTCCATGAACCTTAGGTATGTGTATGAGATAAAAAAAAATACTTATATCATATTATCTTTTGAATTACGTGATCATGTTGATTCCTAACTTGATAAACGTTGTTGATCTACGTTTGAAAATATTATAAAATCTAAAACTTACAAAAAGTAATTAAATATTTGATTAACATTTTTCAAACAGCCGCACCCGCACTTGTTGTGACTTGTGAGGCCGCAGCCACAATCGCTACCGGCTACCTGACTTTGGTTTATCTGACTTTTTCGTTTTCAATTCAAATCTTATGTGTTAAGACTTTTGGTTGCTTTGCTTTGGTCAGTTTCGTTGTGCTTATTTTTTAATCCTACACTTTTAATATAGATGGTGACTAACAAATGCACCGTAGTGACCGCCACTTTTATAAAATAAAATGTTTTCCCATTAATTAGTTGTTCAATTTGACAAAAAATCTAGGGAAATTTATAAAATTGTCCTTGTGTTTTAACAAATCCTACATTTTTATCTCTCTGTTTCAAAAAAAAAAAAAAAAAACATTTTTATCCCCCTAGTTTAATTCCGTTTGACAATAATATCTTTCTGTTTTTTTATCATTTTTCCAAAAAAGTTTATTAGGAAATAATGGATTAAGATTTATTGTGGGCATGGTAAAAATTTGGTGGACTAACTATAAATTTTGCAATTTTAATTTAAAAAAATAAAAATTATCAAAGCCAAACGAAGAAAATGAACAACACAGCCCTCATAAACGCCAAACCAGCAAGCTTGTCGTTGTCCAACTGATTCACTGCTAATTGTCACCATCAGAAGCATACCATTAAGCCGGCAAAGTACATGGTCACTAAAAATACCATGAACAATAGCCGAAAAAGTGAAGGATCAGTCGCGGTGAAAATCCCAAGTCGAGTCAGTTAAAATCTCTATAGATAGTCTGGCTAATAATAGTGTCTAACGGAGCTGAAAGTGTGTGCATTTGGTCGATCAGAGGATTTGATGTTGATTGCTGGTCATAATGAAGGACCACGGCAGCGATTTGGAGGCAAAATAGCGCCAGTGGCCATGGTACCATTGAAAACTTCATTTCTTCGATTATAGTTTTCCACTGTTTTATTATATAGACACAACAGGTTTTTATAAAAATTAGTTAAACAATCTTAATGTCAATTTATTTTAAATATACCCCTATAATTTAAGGATAACTAGTGCACTGCGCGCTGGTTATATAAGAGTGTTAATGGGTTGCAAATGTACTAATTACATTGAAATGATTTTAATCTTTAAACTGAAAAAAAAAAAAAAAAAAATATTACAAGTACGATTATATTTTCACCAATAAAAAATAAAAAAGTTGACTATTCATTTACCATTATTGTTGTTATGCTAAATGGAATGCAAAGTGAATTATAAGTAATAGCAAAAATTCATATATCAAAAGGGAATAATTAATCTTTATAATTAATATATACTACCTCGTCTTTGTGATTTATTTACTTTTTTTTTTTGTGTGTCTTTTTAAATTGTTTATATTTCCATTTATAGTAAGTTTTGTAATTATTTATTATTATTTTTTTATTGTAGTGGTGAAAAAATAAGTGATGTAAAGGATTAGTAATTGTCTATTATTATTTGTGTATTGATATTGATAATTTCTTAGTATTTGTATTTTTAAGGTGTAAAGAAATGAGAAAAACAGAAGTAGTATATATATATTAAAATATCAATAAGAGTACGCGCCTCAGACTTATTTTTACCCATCATACTCCAACTATAAGTTTTGTAACGCTGTGATACTCCATTTTTAACATTGTAGTACCAGCTTATTTTTACTAAAAGTACTTCAACTTCAGTTATTGTAAAAAGTTACTCCAACTTCAATTTGTAATGTAATGGTATCCTAACTTATAAAAGTATAACAAAAAAATATCGCTAACTTGTTTTCAGGTCTCCACCAGATCATAAGGACCAAATTATAATTTTGGCTAAATTTCACTTGAGGTACCTAAATTTTAGACAAAAGATATATTTCTCATTTTTGCCACCTAACTTGATATTATTTTGCAAAATTATATTTTTTATAATAATTTCTTTTAGTAAATAATAATAATCTAATTAATTAATTAAATTTACTATTATTATTATTAGAAAATATAATTTTTTCAATTTTGAAAAATAGTACTAAGTTAGGGGTCAAAATTAAAAATATATTTTTTATCTAAAGTTTAGGCACTTCAAGTGAAATTTTGCCAAAATTACAATTTGATATTAATGACATGTTTGAGGCCTGAAATCGACTAGGGTACTTTTCTGTTACACTGTTATAAATTGGGGTATCTTTATATTAGAAATTGAAGTTAGAATACCTTTTTATAACAACAGCCAAAATTTGGATACTTCTAGTAAAAATAAGCCTTGTTATACTCCAACTTAAAAAATTGTAACACCAAAGTACCATTGACCGGAGCTGAAAGATTTCGGCTTGCCAGCTTCTGTGAGGCACATATGCGGCATTTCCAATTATAAACATTTTTAACTTTTGGAGCCCACTAAATATTATTTTTATTTTAATTATATTATATTATTATTTTATTTTAAAATAAATAAATAAAAGTAAATTTTATTTCCTTCCCGCATCCTTCCGACCCTTGCCGAAATATTTAGTGGACAGTTTCTGATTTAAGGTTCACTTTCAACCACAAGTATAACTCAAAGAAATTAAAATTTTCAACATAAAAAATTGAGGAAGTAAAGGAAGGCAAAGATGGGGGTTGGTGGTATTAGTAGAAATTTATTTTCCGCTATATAAGTAAATAAACACATGCATTATATTAATTAATTATAAATATCTCTTTTTTCAATAAAGCAAACATTAATTATCTTTTAATGAACAAAATAATTATTTTATATATTTGTAATAAAAAAGTAACAACTTGTTATAATTTTATAAAAATTTATAATACATAAATCTAATAGTCTTTTTTCTGAAAGATACACAAATCTAATAGTCAAATTTTTATAAAAACAAAATAAAACTTTCATGGAATATTATAGAACATTGTGCAAGTGGCAATACTAGTTAGTGATTTGGTCAAATCATCCATCCTTTTCACACCAACTTGCCTTATTGTTTTTTTATGTCTAAAACAAAGGAAATTCATGTTTACTCAAAATATTATTAGTATATGTATGTTTTCTTGTTTTAGAAATTATTTGTATATATATCTTCATTATGGCATTCATCTAGTTTATCGGTGTTTTTGGGACATATGCCACAAACTAAAGAGGAAACATATACAATGAAGTAGGACTCAGTAGCAAACCTGTAGAAAGGCATAGCAGAACAATATGGACAGATTTGCAGAATAAACAGAAACATTAAAAAAAAATATTGCAATTTCACCAATAATCATTGCAAGAACATTTACCTAACTTGAAGTGATGAAATCTTAAAGAATCTCTAACGAAAATTTCACGTCCTGTGACCATAGAAACCTGTTTAGCGAATTCATGACAGTCCTTACATGCCCTCAGATTCTTGAATACCACTATAGGTGCATTGCTTGGTACTGATATCAACCCAAACGCTATTGCTAATCTCTCGCTATGATCGAGTAACTGTTCTTTCCTCTCTGCCATACTATTTGATAAATCATCTTCTGTTAAAAGGCCATTGTCATCTTTAATTGAACAATAATTTAACTCCTTCAATTTCAAATAAATCTCTTCTGCCTGAGGATGGTGTTTATCGCCCACAATAAATCGGTGCACTTTACCTTTCACATTAATCCAGCTGCAGCTGAGCTCCTTCCTTATGTTTCTCTCCGTCATTTTCTTTCTCACATTAGCTGCATCTTTCCATTTCCCATAAGAAGCATAAAGGTTAAACATTAGAATATAGCCTGCTGTATCCTCCGGATCCAGCTGAAGGAGGTTTTCAGCTGCAATTTTTCCTATATCAAGATCCCTATGTGTCAAACACCCACCTAATAGGCATTTCCAACTCATTGCATCTGGGTCAAATGGCATTTTCCTTATCAATTCACTTGCTTCTCGCAGATATCCAGCGCGAGAATATGTATCGATCATTATATTAAAATGAGTAATAGTTGGGGCAACACCATATTCGTTACTCATCAAATCTAAATACTGCTTGCCTTCTGCAACCAAACCTGCATGGCTACAAGCAGTTAAAACTGCAACAAATGTAATTGTATTTGGTCTCACATCTGTGTCCTGCATCCTCCTAAAAAGCTTTATGGCTTCAGTAGCATTGCCCTGATAAGCATAACCCGCAATTATAGCAGTCCAAGCTACCGCATCAGGTTCATCAATTGATTCAAAGGCTTGATAAGCATAATCTAATTTGCCGCATCTCGAGTACATGGTAATCATTGCACTCCCCCCATGTCGATGTGCTATCAAATTTCTTTTTATTGCATCCGCATGAACTTGTGTTCCTGTGTTAAAATCTGCACGTGCAGAGCAGGCTTGGAAAATGCTTGTATAGGTGAATGAATTTAAATCTTCACTTTTAATTCTTAAAGATTCAAAAATCTTGAGAGATTCCCCAAATTCACCTATTTGGCAATAGCCAGAGATTAGAGCACTCCATGAAACATCATTTGGTTCACTAATCCTCTCAAATACTTTCGAAGAAGATTCAAAATTTGCACATTTGGAATAGAAGTCTACAAGAGGAGTTCCAACTGAAACGTCAGATTCCAATCCAAGTTTAACAATATGACTATGAATTTGCCTTCCAAAATTAAAGTCCTCTAAACTAGCACACACCTTGAGGGTAATAGAGAATACATACTCATCCAATTCAACACCTTCATGTATCATTTTGGCAAACAAGGCCAACGAGTTTTTATTTCTCCCGGCTTGCAGGTACCCTACCATTAATCCAGTCCAAGTAACAGCATTCTTTTCACTCATCTGGTTAAAAACAAGCTCGGCACCATCTAACCAGCCGCATTTCACATACATGTTACAGATTGCTGTGCTAATAGAGACACTTAATCCAACACCACTTCTTACGATATGAGAATGTATCTGTTTGCCAATCTCCAAATGAGGACATAGCAGAGAGCGTAAAAGACAAATATAAGTGGATGAATTTGGTTTAATTCCCGATAAAAGCATACTTGAAAACAAGGAAATTGCTAAATCAAGATGCCCATGTTCCGAATAGGCTGATATAATTGTACCCCAAGAAATCAAATTTCTTTCAAACATTTCATCAAACACCTTATGTGCATCGGCTAAGCTTCCGCATTGACAGTACATTCGGAGAACTGAATTTTCTATAAACCCAGGTGGATTCCGCATGGTTCTTTTCAGTTGGTCGTGAATCAATCTTCCATCGAATACAGACTTAGACCTGCCACAGTTATCAAAAAGGGCTTTATAAGATTCAGGGGTAACAGGTATACCAGCATCGATCATTTGTTTGAGGAATTCACGAGCTTCCCTAAGTTGGCCTTGCTTGGATAGAGAAACCAAGTGCACATTCTCAACTTGGCCTTGTCTAGTTTGTTTGAGTGAAGAAGGGGCTGCGACCTTGAGAGAGACCCATGAAGGCAACTGTGCAAAGTTTGCAGATTTTATAGTTGGAATCTTATTGCAAGCTTTTACTTGCAATGGATTGGATTGTGGCACAGGGAAAGAATAGTGAAGCTCCATTGCATTTTGAAGATGATAAGACACTGAAGAAAGAACAATGTAATTGAATGAACATAGAAGGTCTACGGGTAATTCCGTAGGTCTCGCATCGAGACAGTCTCTTGCAGTTGTGCAATAATTTAGAGCGCAATGCGTAAGCTAGTTGTTAATGGTTTTACCAATTTTCTCTTTTTTTTAATGTACCTAACATTTTAGATAATATTTAGAGTTTAGGATAACGATTTTATAAAAAAAAAAATTAAATAACTTTTTAAATAATTAATTTCTATCAAAATAATTAATTTTATTGGACAACCCTAAATTATGGTAAAAAAAAAAAAAGATTATTTCGATGTCATTTTTTTTATATTAATTTTACTCTAAACATTAATTATAAAATTTTAGAAGGTTTATTTTTTGAATGATAAATTTAGTTTGTTAAGTTATATTCATGTATTAAATATTATTTTGAAATTGCAATTAATTTTATATTGGAAATTAAGTTGGTGAAATTTATTTATTAAAAAAAAGGGGTGAAATTTAGAATATTTTATTAAAATTTTTTACTTTGTCAAATTATATATTATATTTACGGTTATATTTTAATAATTTTAATTTTCAAATTATTTTGATTTAGGTTACATTTCTTTTTTCTTTTCTTGTAATATAATTTTTTGGGAGTAATTTAAACTTATCATGCCTTCTAATCCACCCCACTTTGATATTATGTAACACCCCAAATCCATCCTACGAATAGGACAAACTGAGGTGTCACACGCCGTCAACGACTGTTAACTTAACGACAGTTAGATATATAAAACAAATACTACCTCCGTTTTCAAAAGATTGAGACTTGTATTTGAAGGGTAGTTTTTAAAAAGTAGAAATTTTTAGTATTTTTGTGTGTATTTGGACAATTTTGCCCTTTGTCTTTTAGTGGGGGAGATTTGGATTTTAGTGGGGAGAGGGAATAAAATAATGTTAGTTTATTAGTGCTGTCATGTTTGTGTGAGATGTGAGAGATGAGAGATAATGGTCTGACTGACA
>CATIWJ010166914.1:0-12875 GCA_949640765.1 Croton laevigatus | reverse complement strand
CTCCCAGTCGAATGCACCAAATCGCAGCGTGAAATTAAAGACTTTGTATATCTTTGCGCGTATCTTTCCAATGTCGTGTTCCAACAAAGCGGAGGAAGCCCCAATTCTGCTCGGTATACATTATGTGCATTGAGGTAGTCTGTCGGACAGTTATGGGCCAGTGAGAGAGGAGCTAGGGCTAACACAGTCAAGATTAGGGCTGCTACTGCGAACTTGTGAAACCCCATTTTCTTGCAATTTAGTGTGGATATAAATGGGCAAGAAAATGAGGTTTGAGGTTGTGAAAACTTGATAATAGTAGTCCTTTGTATTTATAATGTAGTGTAGGGAACTTTATTCTTTCAATTAGATGGCTTTTCTCGAAATAGATCCTACTTCTGTGGAGTGATGGTTATTATTGGAATAGAATTTGTGGATGACAAATAATTATTTTAGAAAACAGCAATGATAGCCCGTATAAGTGGCACTTTTGTGTGATTCCGTTTTTTTATTTTCTTATTTTTTTTTTTAATTTGGATTCATTGGATCCTTTTGCCTCCAGGCACTGGTTCCAAAATTAAACATTGTTCATATTTTTTAAAATTGGACTCTATATTAATACATCAGAGCAAATTTAACGATAAAAATTATTTTATAATAAATTTTAAAAAAATGTGACTGCTTATATTTAATTTGAAGATTTTGTACAGACGATATAACAGCATTTGAAAAAGAAAAAACAATTTGCACCTGGGTGCGGATTCGCACCAAAAAACATTAGCATTAGGATTTAGAAAACAACATCTATAATTGTTGTGGAGAATATTATTGAAGTTATTGATTCAAGGTTGTTGCTTTTTCCTTCGAAAAAGGAAAGATGTTTAATTTGTTGAGAAAAAGTTTTGAAGGTGACTTTGTTAGGGAGTATAGAAAGCCATAACTTTTTTACACCATACCATACCAACAAGTTGTAGATCCTAAAAAATTCATGAAGACCATTCTACATAATTAATTTTGAAGTCTAGACCATCTAAATGTAATCTTAAACTTATAGTATAAATGATTTAAAATTTCAAAACTTACATTTGGGTAAAAATGATAAAAATGCATAGTAAAGTTGAACAGGGTTCAACTTCGACCACTTACTCTTACGTTTGTTTCAATTTTCCTATCTTTCTTTTAATTACTTTGGTACTAGTAGGATAGATAATTGTTGTGCTTAGAACTGAAATATGAGTTAAATTAAAAAAAACAAAGAAGAAAATTAATTATTACTAATTTTAAAAAATCCACGCTTATTTAATTTGTATTTTCCAAAATGCTATGCAGAGAAAATAGATCAAGAGCAATTGCTTCTAGACCATATTCGACCATATTCACTATTACGAATCGGAAAAAAAAAATTCACCGTTACAACCTAAATTCGGAGGATTTGATGCAGTTAGACCATACTTCAACCATACAAATCTCAAAAAATCTTATATAATTCAATAGGTGTTCAATTATGCCTAGCATATTTTTCACTGTATCAACCTAAAATCCAAGCAAAGAACCTCTAGTTTAAATAGTTACATTAATACACCTTTCTAAGGTCAAGGATCCTATTAATTTAATTAAAAAATTTAATTTGCTTCTGAAAAACCTAAAATCCAGACTAACTTCTGGAATAAAATACAATAATGTTTTGAGTCAACATGCTAATAGCTTAATACAATAAGCTTAAATAATTTTTTATTGACAAATTAAATTTTTTAGTAAAATTATCAAATTAAAGCCTGTTTACGGCATTGATAGGATTCGAATTCTTAAACTTAAGTCATGGAGGTGCATCATACTAGCCATTTAAGCTATATGTCTTTTGCAATAAGTTTGGACTCATATAAGCTCAATATTGCAGAAATCCACTAAGATTAAAATACAATAGCACATAATTACAATGTTTCAATTTTCTAACATAAGAAGTGAGATACGAAGAATTAGAAGAATTCGTGGAAGAAATTTCTAAGTCCAGAAAGAAAAAAAAAAATACTAAGTGCCTAATACCAAGTCTAAGAGATTATAAGCTATTAAATGACTCCACATATTCTCTGTGACAAATTTCTAAGTTCAACAAGGTTAAATAAAAAATAAACACAAGTATTTCACTCATAACTAGTACGTATCTTAGACAATTACATGCACTATAGTTGCACCATATGTTCCATCCTTATAGGCTAGGTGAACTGGCAGCATATCCCAATGTACATATTCTGTACATATGTCTTTGTAAGTAAATGCTATCATTAAACATATAATCTCTAGATCGATTCCTCGATAACCTTATGCCCACATTGCGAACTATAAAACATATCAAATCAATCCAGGTATTAATATTTAAAACAATCAAAGTACACAACTATCACTTGGATAAAAAAAAACAGGGAAATTATATAAAATAGCACACTTTGCATTTTCTATTTGAAAAAATAGCACAATTGTTTCTTAATTAGCACTTTTTTGTACTTTTATTTTTGTACCTTATTTGTCTTTTTTTTTTATTTTGTTATTATTAAAAAGAAATGAAAATTGAAAAAAAAATCAAAAATTAAAAAATAAAAAAAAAATCAATTTTCATCGTGAAACTAAGAAATTTTCAACCAAATTTTTAGTTTCCTTTTTCTGTCCAATCATCGTTGAGAATAGCCAACATTGTTGCTATCACTAGCTCAGGCAACGGCAACCTCAACCGGCACCACAGCTCTGGCGAATGGCAGCTAAAATGGTTGAAATCTTCATTTGAAACTTCCATGGTCGAAGTTTTCCGACCACACTTTGAGGTCTTCCGGCGATTATCTACAAACTCTAAAGGTGTCATTGGACTCCTCTCTCTAAGAGCTTCAATTTGATATAATTGTTTGCCTCGAGGATCTCCATTTTTCAGTGGCCAATGAGAGAGAAAAGGACTGATTGTTGTTTTTTAAGCCGAATAAGGCGAAGTCGGAAGTAAGATCATATTTTGAATCTACGAGTCGAGACCTTTTTTATGATATATCATTTGTTGGGTTCTATCACCATTGAAAAGTTTAGGTCACCGGCGGCAGCTCGGGTTTCTTCATTGAAAAAGATAAAGATGACGTGGCTGTTTTACAGTTTCTATTATATTTACTAAATTGTATTTACGTTTACTGAAATATTTTTACAGTTATTGAATTGCATTGATGCATACTGAATTGTAGGGGTGATCAAATTTAACCGAAATTCAGTTTCTAGGCTGAAAACGAATCGAACCAAACTGACACAGCGAGAGAAGCGTGTGGGGAAGAATCGATAACGATCAACCCTTAAAAAAATAAACAAGATCTAATCCAAGACCTTAGGAAAATAAGATTCAAATATGAATCTTAAGAAAATTCTGAAATTATCATTGAAAAAGAAGAGTTCTCTATCAACAAGGCTTAACTCAACCTTTTATAGTGTTTACAAATCCCTAATCACTCAAAATTAGCCAAAGACAATAATGACCCCAAAAACAGGGGTAAACAAAGGAAATAAAAACTCCTACTATAATAAAACTCCTACTATAATAAAAACTCCTACTATAATAAAAACCCAAAACCGCCTTCAATTCTTCTTCTCCGTCTTCTCGAACTGAGCCAGGAAATCATCCCACATCCGCTCCACATCATCTTCCTCGTCATTCACCCATTCTTTTGAAAAAATTCGACCTCGAATTTTGCAACGAAGAAGTATCAGCACCTTTGGAAACTTGCATAACAAAACTTTCTTATTTGATGTAGGAAACACTGACTTTGTCAAAGTGGAATCGAACATCTTAACATTCTCTTTAAACCTCAGTAAATTTGTATCCATATGAACATTAGGAAAAATAAAGTCAACAATAGCATTAGAACAACTAATAGCAGAAACTCCAAATTCCATAGAAACCATTATAGTTTGAGTTTCTTCTTTACCTATAACACTCACTTCAAACTCTTTATCATCTACCATGGAAAAAGGTACTACAAAAATTTCAGATTCAAGTTCAATTGATTTCTTTTTCTCTTCAATTCTTACCTTTGTTTCTTGAAAAGAATTATTTGCACTAATGTTTCTATAATACCTTTCCAATTTTCTGTCCACATAATATAAAACTCCCTCCTCCTTACGAAAGAACTCATCCACCAATAAATTTCTCATATCATTCCATGAACGAATTCCATCATGTATTTGTTGAAAGTCCATCACACAATCAATTGCTCCACCCTTTAATTTTGAACTAGCAAGCTTAATTTTATTTTCCTCATAGATACCATGATAATCAAAATATAACTCAAGATCAAATAACCACTTTATAACATCATTCACCTCAAAATTTCCATCAAAATAAGAGATACTTACAAAATTAGGAACATGTGTATGATTAGATTGTCTTTGAGCTACATCTAGAGCACAAGACTTCTCATATCCACAATCCCTAATGTTAGAATACGCCAACACTGAAAGCCTCTTTTTGCACAACAATGTTTTCAAATCGCTCATCAAAGCGGCGGAATCTGCGATCAAGTTTTTGGCCTGGGTGTCATCATAAGCATTGCTCCAATCGTTGCACCACTTCGTCTCCGAAATTAGGAGCTCCAATTTCCCAATCATCGCCCTGGAAACCAATGTTGCGGTCACTGTTAGCCATGGTATAACCTACTTTGATACCACCTGACGCAGCAAACACGCTAATGAACAAAATAGTTCGGGATTTAAAGAAACAAATTCTGGTTTCTGTGTTTGCTATCAATCTTCTCTTCTCCCAAAAACAAGGCATAACTAAGCTTTTTATAGTGTTTACAAAATACCAAATCACAAAATCAGCCAAAGACAGGGTAAGCAGAGGAATTAATGATTAAAGGATAAATTGAAATAGGGGAAATAAAACAAGGCCCAAAACAAAAAACCCAAAGCAGACTCTAACCCCTGCTAGCTAGCACAACCCTATTAAACAAAAACCCAAAATAGAAATAACTTAACTCTACACCCGGTTCTTCTTGTTCTTTGTCTTCTCGAACCGGACTAGAAAATTGTCACAAATTTGTTCTATGTCAGTCTTCTCCACTTGTGAAAAACTCGACCTAGAGTTTGCTTTAGGTTCTCGTGCACAACTCGTAAATATATACATAGTGCGTGGAATTCTTCAAAAATAGCTTCCGCATCACTATCACATCACATCATCATATGGCCTCTTGCTTGCAGTCGAATTGTATAGCCTTTCATTTTTTCAGAGTATTTGAATTTCTATTATTGTTGATAAATTGAATGTTATTGCTTTTTTAGCATTAGAGTTGCCATAGAATACTGGTGTCAGTGATGGTACTAGAGATGCTACTATAATGTTGATGGTTGGGTTATGCTTCCTCTGGAATAAATAACTTAATAGTATAATAAAAATTTAAAGACCTATATTTATAAAAATCAAGAGATTGTATACTAGAGACACCTGAAAGTAATTCTTCGTTTTTCACATAAGGGTTATTTTGTATAGTTTGAATATTTGTATATTTTTAAGTTTTCACTTGCAAGAAATGAGAAAATTTGGACAAAAACATTTGACTATTTGGACACGGTACTCCTCTTCGAATAATATACACTATATTAGTATTAATATTTGCTGTTGGAATATAATTTCCAACTACTATCTTGGTAAATTTAATTTTTTTATATATATAAATTTATTGTTAAAAAAGAGATATTTTTCAAATATTTATTTTTCTTATATAGAATCGATTTACAGTGCGGATTTGGATTTTAAATATTATAAAACCTATCTTTGCCCAGCTATTAGAAAGTGTGTGAGATTGTTTGTATTTTTTTTCTTTTAGCTTTTTTTTTTCTTTTAGATATTGGAGGGAGGGGGGCCAGGAGGGCCCAATTTGCTATCGTGAACCATCGAACCCGTGTTTTGCCTTCACTGACCATAGTCTCTACCAATTTGCTAGAGGGTTTTCAAAAGAATTTACACATATATGACATTTTGATGAAAAACAACTTATAAGTAAAAAATAAAGAAAGCTAAACAAATGAGTCACTAATTGGCTAATTTTTAGTAAAGAAAAGTAAATATAAGTCGCTTTTAAGCAATACTGCGGTCTCTTCTCTTCTCTATTGACCGATGCTTTTCTACTAAAAAGTTGTAATGTCCAACTTGCTAACACCTAAGGAGAGCTACTTGTACCTACCATAATGTCTACTATCGACTTAAATGTTGACATGTATACATTTAAGCCACCGACACTCTTCAAATTCATTATTAATTATCGCAATTAAAGAAAGAGAGACAAAATATCATAAACAGTAAAAGTATGCTTCAACTTTCTGATTTTATTTTACTTATTCTGTTCTTGGCATTACAAAGATTTATGAAACTTTCATACAATTGAAAAATTTACATATCCTACTTCTCTTGTTCTACAATTCCTTGTTCAATGGCATTATTAGTAATAACCGCACAAAATAAAATTTAAAAATAAAGCTAAAAAATGGGAATAATTTAATTTCTTTTGATGGGGTAAAAAAAAAAAAAAAAAATTCTAATTCTTCTTCCCCTCCTCACCACCTTCTTCTAAATAAGCCTTCTTTCTTCTATCAAATTTAGCAAAGAAACAAATCACAATAAAACACGTGGCATAAATAGCATGGACCTTCCAATTTGTCTTCGGCGGTTGATGCAACACCACCCTATGGAAAACCGCCACGTAAAAATGAAGCCCAACAGCAAAACCGACAAATGTCTGAGCCAAGCCCAATAACTTGGAGCCCAATCCACTATCAGTAGAGAAGACGAGAATCAAGTACATCAACAGCAACAAGAGATACAGAACATAGCCAAGGGTTTGCAGAACCATTAAGCAGACATAGGTAGACTGCGAAGTAGCGTAAAAAAACCTCAAAGGCTCAAGTCCAGTGATTACAGAAGAAAGACAAAGAATTGTGAAGTAGATAGAGAGATAAATTTGAATAAAAATCACAATCTTTTGGATAGAGAAATAAGCTTTGAAACGATTAAAGATTAAAGAAACAAGAAGAAGAGGAACTATAATGAAAACGAAAGAAGTTATTGTAGCAGTGGTAGATGCGTATTTGTTACCCACTATTGGTTTAAACCCTTTTGTCATTTCTTTATTTGCTTTGTTGAGATACTTCTTCGAAGTAGTTGAGATTCTTTCAAGATCTGGAAGTAGAGACTGTTGGAATTTTGAAGGTAGATTTCTGAATTCTGTGACTAAATCATCTTCCATTTCTTGATCAAGCCAACTTGGTTGTTTCTGTATTGTCTTCTTTTGGGCAGGATTCTTATTTTTGGACTGTTTTTGTGATGCAGAATCTTTTAAAGATTCTTTTGATGAAATGAGTTCGGTTGTTTTGTTCTTGGGTGAGCTTGATTTGAGTAGATCTGAGATTTTTTTGGAAGATGTAGATTTGGTTGAGTTGTAGGGTTTAGAAGTGGAATTGAGTTTCTTGATAGAGGTAGTATAGTTGTGCTTTTTGAGTAGGGAAGTGGAATTGAGTTTCTTAATCTTGAGCTCATTCTTGAGAATTGGTTTTGTTGAATTTGCAGAAGATTTTGTTAGGTTTTTGGTAGAGAAGGTAGTCTTAATAAGCTTAGTTTGGTTTTTGGTAGATAAATTGGGTTTGATTAGTTTGGTTTGATTCTTGATTGAAGAGTTGGAGGAGCTCTTTTTCTTAGGAAGAAGAAAATCCTGATCTTGATCCATTTCTAGCAACTTTCTGCTCTTTTCAACAAGTTGTTGATTGCTGAGAAGCTGAGAATTCTCTAATGAAGCAGCAGAAAGGAAAAACAAGCTAGTAATGAACAAAAACAAAGCCAAAAGTGAGCATCTAGAGGTGGAGAAGTATAAAAAAGAAGACATTTTTAATGAATATCTAAATTAGAAAAGTGTATCAATCTTGAAAGGCACAAATGGGGACTCAAAAGATCTAAATTTCAGATATGCTGATGGATCCAAAATCCAGAGAGAGAGGGAGAGAGAAGGAGATGATAGCTGTGTTTATATATGGTCTGTGTTTGTGCAAAGTAAGTAAAAAAGAGTGATGAAAAGTAGGGAAAGATGAGATGAGAAATAGGAGATAGGTCACATGGGAGCAAGTAGGACATATAAAAGTTGCGTACTACGCGGTTTGAAGTTCCCGGAGTTGCTCTCTCTGCTTACTGCCATACATAGTATGCTACTTATTAATAAATTCTCTGCTTTTTTGTCAATTTATATTTTGTTCTTTTTTGTAAGTATAATAAATATTTATTTAAAACGGGTAAATAATAAGTATCTCTAAAATTATTGAGTTTTGTAGAATAAAATTATCAATGCAATTCCTTGAATGTTTTTTGGGAAGAAGACGAGAAAATAGTTTTTTTATTTTTTTTAGAGAGAAAAAGAAGAATTCGCATCACCTCAAAGCGAGTATGACAATTGGAAGCTCTAGTTAATATATGAGCTTCTACATTAGTTTGCCTACGGATTCAATAGACTTCAATATCGACAAAGTCCCAAAATATCAAGTTCATGAGAAAAAAATGATTTTTTCTTCATTTATATTGTAATTTAAATCTCTGTTAAAAATATATATATATATATATATATATTGTAATTTAAATTGTAAGAAAATAATTAATAAAACAATTGTGAGTTTTTGAGCATTCAAATGAATTTTTCATATCATTTATGTTTTCATTTAGTATAGGTGATTAATTAAATTGGAACAGGGTGATTTATTTATCTTTTAGGTTAGAAAAATTATTTTCTTTATTAGATTAGGTTTAAGATTTTATTTTGCGCATATAATCTTTATTATTTTGGAAGACCGTTTATTTTTTTAATCATATCTCAGACTTTTCTCTACACATATTTAGAGTTTTATTATTTGAATGTTTTTAAGGTTAATCATATCTTTTATTAATAAAAAAAATTCAATTTTGAAGTTAGTTGTCGTAATGTCATTTCTCAATCAAGAATTAATAGCTGAAGTTAGTTGTAATATGATTTCTCAATCAAGAATTAATAGCTGAAGTTGACTGGTTAAAATATTTTTAACTACAAATTTATTGGGTAAAAATAAATTATCAATATTTTTTACTATTATATTGTTTTGCTACTTGAGTTTTAAGCAATATTCTTTCAAAATTTATTAAGATATTGTTTGGTTGGGGGTAAGTAAGCTGGGGAAGTTCAACTTTTTGGAAGTATTTAATTTACGAAATTCCTGAAAAATTGAGTGTTTGTGTAACTTCTTCTTTCTAACACAAGAAATTGCACTTCTTTAGTTATAATTGGGAATAATTTCTATTTTATCGTTATTTATGTTTAAAAATATTTATTATAGGAATAAAATATCAAATATGTACTATAAAGTCCTAAGTATTATGCAATTAACTACTTAGTCTCTTCGGTTTTAAAACTAACTAAAGTATCCTTCAACTTTGTCATTTTATTATTTTTAATTGATTTTTTCATTAATTTTATAAACAATAGACTATTTTACCATAATAAATATAGAAGTGGATAATAAATTAAAAAAAAAATTCAACTAATTTTCTATTTATTTCTCCCTCTAAAAATGATTTTTTTATTTTTATACTCCTATTTTCATTCAGAAGGAAGTACACTTAATATTTCATATAGTTGTCATATGCAAAATTATTCTCTATTATTTCTTTTTTGAAAGATGATTAATTGGCTTGCATCATCTAAAAAATTATTCATATTTTTTTTTTTGAAAACAAACAACTTAACTCTTTTTATTTATACAAACTAAAATGTAAAATGTTGTTTGGAATTTAGTTTTGCAATTAAAATTTTATTTTAACTCGTTTGAATGTCTATTCCATGTAAAACTAATTGAGAAATCAACAAAAAATACTAATAGAAGGACAAAGTAGTAAGAAAATTGCAAAATTGATCGATATCTTAGTTAGTTTTGAAACTAGGGGGACTAAGTAGTTGAAGACTTGGTTATACTTAGTTTGATATGTGGTGGATGTGGGCTATTTATAATGGTGGTTAAGCGGTGTCATGTAAGTATTCAATGGTTCAAGGAGTTAGAGGCTTGGTGCTATGGGACGATGGCCTAATTATGAGAAGAGGTCGGTGGCCCAAAAGAAGCCTATAGATGTCCCTCCTAAAGTCCAAGTCATTTCATGACTTGGTTGTTTGGGTTGATAAGGAGTTATTAAAGACTCAAGACATTATCTTAATGGCCTTCAATATGTTAAGTGGGAATGAATCATGCCGAAAATCATGGATCTGAGTAGAAGAATTCCATGTGTTGAGTACCTTGAGTAGCTTGGGGCTGGGCAGTCAAGGGGTTAGCATTTGAGCCTAATCACATAAGGAGCAAGTCACTTATACGAAACTTTCCTTTGTTGATGCTCAATGTAACATTAAAAAACTTAGGTTTGAATTATAGTTTCTATGGGGTGTGAGATCTCTTTTCTTTTATAAGGGTGGAGTGAGAATAGGTGCCTTAGGATTTCTTAGGCCTTCTAGACAGTCTAGTGGACCCTAGGCCTAGATTGGATCGTATCCTAGTTTATGGTCTGGCATAGGCCTTTTGGTAAGGCTCTTTCATAATGGAGTCCTACAGCTCTTATTATTGTTCTTGATGAGGTTAACCATTAAAGGATCCATACAGCCGATCCCAACTTGCTTCAAGGCTTGTTGTTGTAGTAATGGTGTTAGTTACAAAAGAAAATCTTCAGAATCCCATCCTAGGTAAATCATTTGACAAAATTCTCTCAAAAACAAAAATCATTCTGGTGAAAATATGATGAAAAGCTCAATGCAGAATATTTGGAGAATCATTTTTTCTTCATTGGCAAAAGAGTAATTGATCAGATTGTGCTTTTATTATAATTAGGAACCAAAATTCATAAAAATGTGTAATCTTGCGTTAAGTGCAATTTTACGACTTGTCAGATGATGATTTTTAAAAATAACTGTATGTAACATTTTTTTTAGTATTTAATTTTTATGGAATTATATAATTATTTCTATTTTATATTAAAAATATTTTATTTAACCTCATATATGAATCCCACTACTGCTAGTTGTTTCGCTAGTGGTAGTCTTTTTTTTTTTTTGCAGTTTTTTCTTTTCTTTGCAATTGTTCCTCTTTTGTTTAGATTTGCTCTAGTTTTACCTTCTTTTTTTTTTTTTTTTTAAGCAAATCTACAAAATTTTATGGGACATTTCTTCATTTTTCTGTATCTATATTTTAAGGTCCTTCAATTTAAGGTATTTTTGCATATTTTTCCACATGGAAGACAAGGTTTAAAAAATTGGGTTTGAAACAAAGAGAGGTTGTGCTTCAAGAAGGGATATTGCAAATTCGGCCACTAAAAATAAAATAATGAGCAAAACATACATGTTCCACAAAATAATCTCCACTAAGGAGATTGAGTACTTTTAAGAACAAAAATTGAAAACAATACCTTACAAGGCCATATTCTTCTACAAGTTTATAAATGTTTTCATAAGATTCATGAACAGTTTCTAATAGGTTTTCCTACTTTTCCCTGTCACATCCCGGGCAACAACCTGATGACTCGATTTTTAGAGGAACCACCTCCATGATTTCAAGCCAGAAGCTCACCAAGAATTCACGATCTTCATGGATTCTGGCCTGAATCACGATGGAATCATCCTCATCTTCATGTTACCAACCTGAATCATGTCGGAAAGCCTTCAAATACCGCTGAAAAATATCAAAACTCGGAGAAACAAGATGGAAACCTTTCAACGTTTCTAAAACCTCTATCTTCTTCTGAAACAATTATTAAAGATAAATGAAAATAAAATAGATTGGAAACAAAAATGAATAGAAGTGGATCAGAAACTGAAGCAAACATAATAGAATGCAATTTCAGACTCCATTTTTTCTGATAAACTACCAGACACAAACAAATTGGAATGATAACTGAAAATCGTCGAAAGAACACATGAAGCACGACGAAAACCGAATCAACAAAAGAAATCCGATGAATACCAGGTTGAAATGAAGTACGACTGACGGTGATTGTTCCAGTGGTGTGGCGGTGTGGAAAATCGTCTTTTGCATTTTCCTGTTTTCAATTTTTCATTTTTAAACTGGTCTTTTACACTTAATAAATCTATGGATGGTCTTTTTTGCTTTTGGAATCTTTATGCTAGTCGATTTCAAAAATGGGAAATAATACCCCTTGGACGAATTCGTTTAAACCCCTTAGAGAAGAGAAAAATTCTTAGGTAGACCTAGTTTACCACGTCATCCATGCACCCACCTTAGGGGTGTTCATCTTCGGTTCGGTAGAAAATCGACATGAACCGAAAACCGATACCGAACCGATATGTACAAAAATCGATAAAAACCGAACCGTTATTATCGGTTCGGTGACCGAAGTTTATGGCAAACACAAGCAGTAAACATATCAATTTGAAAAATTTCCCATTCAATTTCATACAAATACAACTCAAAATCAAAAGCAAATTCAACACAAAACACATTCATCTAAAATATTATCAACTCAAAATCAGACATTTTGGGAAAACAAATTAAAAGAACAAACATGATTCCTGCAAATTGGCTTCTGCAAATCGCTCTTCTCCATCTCTCGATCAAAAACCCATGATTTGTTCATCTCCATCTCGATTAAAAACCAGATTGAAGGAGAGTAGCACCGGCGGAGATCAGTGACCGATCGCTTCAAACCCTCGTAGCCACTGCCTTCGTATATCTTTCGTCTTCCTCTATGATTAGATTGAAGATGAAGAAGAGAAGATGGTGATGATGGCGGTGGCAAAGGGAACGAGAGAGAGCAGATTCATTAGATTAGATTGAAGATGAAGAAGAAAAGATGGTGATGGTGGGTGGCGACAGCA
>CATIWJ010166903.1:0-24699 GCA_949640765.1 Croton laevigatus | reverse complement strand
GTATATCACTATCATTTATTTCATTTGCTATAACAAATGCTTAACTACAAAAATTTTATAATTACAAACACTCTATCATTATCCATTAACTCCTAAGTGCTTAGTTACACTAATTATTTGAAATAGGCATGTCTAATTGTAATTGTTTTATAATTTGATTTGATAAACCACAATCTTAATGTTTGATTAGGCAAAGATGCGATCTAAAGTCATAGGAAAATCAATAGGTGTCATGATAGCATCATTAGTGGCATCTTTAGCTAGCATGATTACTATTATATTATATTAAGGGAAGAAAACTTATCAAAATGCTTAATTATTATGCCTCCCCATAAAGTGAAACCCTCCAACAATTAATTTTATGTTATTAATATTAATAAAAATTACTCACTCCGTTTGTTGAAAATTTTAAAATTTGAAGTTTAATTTATAAAGAAATTTATATTTAAACAAAGTAGAAATGAATAAAATTATTAATAATATATTTAATAAAAAAAAATACTTTTGGTGTAAGCATGCAGAGAATTAATATTGTCCATTCATTTGCTAAAGAATGATATTCTTTTTGCAATCAAATATTACGGTTAAATATAAATTATTTTCCTTTTTTCTTGCCAAAAAGATAAAATTCTTTGGATACTCTTACATTTTTTCAGGCACTATGATTTTTTTTTTTCAACTTAAAAAAAAAAAGCATTTCGCTTTTGTTTTTTTTGGTAATAAAATGATTTAATATTGAATTTAATAGTAGCATAGCTTGTAGGTATTAAGAAGGTTACTTTCTAATAATGCTTAATAGATAATTTAGCTTTTATTAATAAATTAGGATATGATTTTTGGAGCTATATACAGCAATTAAGTTGTTTGTTTATTTCATGCTTAATATATATAAATATACCCTTAAATTTTACACCATGAAATTTGCAAATGAGTATTTCTGAGTATTATTAAAACTGAAATTAGAAGTGTATGTTTATAGCCATTCGCAAAATTACGCAAGTACATGTTTATATATTAAAATTGAAATTAGAAGTGTATATATAACCATTTACAAAGTTCATGATGCCAATAAGTAAAATTCAATGGCAAATTTATATATTATGTTGTTTATTTAATAAAATCTAATTTTTTCGTTTTTACTTTAAAAAGTGCACTTTTTTTAAACTAATTTTTGGTTTGTAACAAATTATGAAAATGATATGCTTTTTTTAAAAAATATATATATTGAGAAGTAACACCCAATTTTCTATATGAACTTAGTGAAGACATTGGATGCTAAAATGGCTGATTTTTCTTCCATTGGTTTTCTTCCTGATGATGGTTGATATATGCTACGTCGCCATTCAGATATTTCAGTCTAATGGGTTTGTCGTGTTGGCAATTATAGAGCACATGTATTAGCTCAAAATTCATTCGGTTTCTCTAAATTATATGTTTGGGAGGATGCTCTTCATGTATTCCGGATGATTTCACATATTAACGAAGTATTTCTTGAGAACAAAAAAAAATTATATAGTGCCTAATGACAAATAATCTATTTTTTTTTATATAGATACTCTACTCTAGCCTATATTAGGAGAATTGGGGATAAGCCTCGAACCCGGGACCTCAATCGTAGGAAAGAAGTGCCTTACCATTAGACTACCTTCTTGAGCTTAATAATCCCAATTGTTTATTAAAGAATTAATATGTTTTTATAAATAGTTTGAAGTAGCAAATTTCATTATTAAGTCCAATTGCAAATTTCTAAACTTTGTAAATAATTTTCATTTACATAAAAATTTTGAAAGTTATTACTTTATTCTTTCAAACAAATGTGAGGCTCATTCATGAAAATTAATGAAAACCTAAAAAACATACATAAGTTGATATGATTTTACAACAAGAAAATCTAGTAGTTGTACCAAGAGAAACCAAAAATAGATCCAATCCTCTCTTTTAATCTGTCTTTGTCTCTCATCTCAAGCCTTCACACTTTGTACCAAAGACATGACTCCACTCTCTCTCTCTCTCTCTCCCCCACACTTTGTACCAAAGGCATGTGCAAGGTTTGATGGCTTACAAAATTATAAAAGAAAAATTGAAAAAGCAAATGGGTTTTCACTATGGAATCTCTATTGATTGAGATTGGCCTCTCCCTTTACTAGACATGCATCATCACCCTTCTATCATGCATTGTCTCTCTTCTTTAGGGCATCTATGGGTCCTCCCTCTCCCTCTTTCTTTCACCATTTTATCATTCCAATTCTCACCCTAATTTTTTGGGAAGGAGTCTTATCTTCCCATTTAGTTTAGTAGTAAGTTTGGTAAGATCAAAGGTTATTTTTGCTAATGCTTTTGAGTGATTTTTTTTAGTCGGGAGAAAATTTGATAATATATTGATATTTAGAATAACTGTACATTTGACACTAAATTAAATCTATATGAATTTGAGTGATATAATATATGAAACAAAGAAAAACTAACGAAGGAACAAAACAATATAACGGAACTAAAATATGATGGAACAACATACTATTTTTCAAAATATGATGACAAAATAGTTCAATTTTTAAAAATAGATGGATAAAATAGTAATTTTGTCAATTTATAATTTCCCTGTGTAATATTTTCCATCACAATGCAGGGGTACATGTTGTAGACTTGTGGTGGCCCATGGGCCATCAAGATCCATGATGTGAACTTTTGTAGGCCTTCCCGGTCAAACGATCATGCTAATAGGTTTTTCTTTGTAGGAACATGAGAACCTTGCTCTTTGATTTCTTCTATTTTCCACTGTAAAGGAAAAAAATTTCGGAAATATGATCAATTTACAATAATTGTGCACTTTCCCTAAATTTTTGTTTTTCCCACTTGCCTATTATAATTTTTTTTTTAATTTTAAAAATAGAGCGCCTATTATAATTGGTCATTTAATCAGACAATAGTACTAGGAATAGTTGAGCAGAGTAGGTTAGGAGCCGATTTCATAAAATACGTCCCCTTCTTTCTAAAACAGTCTTTGCTCTATCTCACGCCTCGCTCACAATGGGTTCGGATTTACAGATTTCGGATGAATCGAGTTGGTCAGATTTATTCACTAATAAAAGAATATTTTTTGGAGGAAAAAAAATAATAGAATTAACTATTTATCAAATTATGTACACAAATTGTCTTTAAAGTTAAATAATAATAATAATATAAATTGCCATCAAAATTTGTTAATATAATGCAACATTTACAAAATACATTTAAAAGAACAAAATTACATAGTCATGCAATTAATTATTAAAATTACATGAATGTCCTTGATCGGGTTGGGTATGGGGTAATTGTACTAGAAAATATCCCTGTCCAAACCCGCAATGGGTTTGTTCATTAAACTCATCCCACCCATTATCCAAAACATAAGGTAAAATGTGCTCCATAATTTTGGTGAGTCTCCAGCAAAAATGTCCAAACCTAAATGGTTATCACTATTTTAATTTTCTTAGGCAATTCCATCTTACAAGATCATAACTTCATGCAACATCCAAGACGAGCAAATATTTCTTATCACCATGTGGGACTTGAATTTCAATTCCTTTGAGGTATAAAATAGAACACATTTGTATATACTTTTATTAATGGAAAAAACAACTATCATAAGAATAAAAAATAAAAATTATTTAAAAAAAAAATAAAAATTATTTCATTTCAGCCAAATTTTCATCCTCAGACTTTTCCTTTTGTTTACATTTTTTCAACATTTTGGGTCTTGGCTTCATGGGCTTCAAAAATTGGGCCTGTAATCTGACTGTCTCTCTTAAAACTCCAATTAATCTCTCTTCAATTTCAGGCCCATTCTCCTCCACCGCTCCAAGCCACCTCGCCACCGCCTCCACCGTACTCACGCAGCCACCGCACGGCTCCTTTCGCAGCACCAGCTCCGAATCGTATATGCTTCCTCCCTCCACTTCTTTATCAAATCCGTCCAAACAAACCCTAGTTGCGAATTTACTTAAATACGCTTCGCTCGCGCTCACCATCTCCTTCGCGTGTTTCCATGTGGCATCAATTACTATCAAAACTACCGGACTAGTTCCGGCATTTCGGGATTTACTGATCGATTTTTTGAGTTCAGATAGTGTGATGGCAGGCGAGGAAGGCGTTGGAGGGAAGAGGTAAAACGTGGGCGGAGGTGGTTTATCATGGGCGAGGAGAGGGTGGAAGTTAGGTTTTAATCGGCGAGTGATAATAGAAGTAGCATTGAGAAGAGATTTGGTGAGAAGAGGTGTAGTGTTGAGCTTATGTTGAGACTCATGTGGATGTTGGATTATTATAATCTGAGTAGCGGTTGGGATTGGTAATGTTGGGATAACGTGGCAAAGACAGACAGGAAGAGGGCGGTTGCAGTTGACGCACAATGAGCGGCTGGTCTGAGACGGCGGCGGTGGAGATATGTCCATTTCCAAGGGCAATGATGGTGGTAAGGGTTGACGGGAAAGGAAATGCGTTGAAGGTGAAGACTGGTTGAACATAAAATCTGATAGAGGCATAAAACGAGATGTCATTTATTCGGTCTTATAAAGGAAAACGGTGGCGTTTTAAGCGCTAAGGTGTCTTAGAAGCTATATATATATATATATATATATATATATATATATATGTGCGCACAAGAAGCAGCTGGGGACATAGGAGTGGAAAATGACGAGTTCAAACTTGGAATCAGAAGTAGGCGAAGTAGAAAATCCCCAATTCGATCACACTCCGTTTTACTGGTATTTTCTTCATTTCACTCAACAATTATTAGCTTCTCATTCTTTGTTATTTTTTAGGATATTAATTCAGAACCATAATCCTATGTAATTGATGATATAAAAAAAATTTTCTTCCGTTTTTTAGTCACACAATTCTAATTCATATGACTCCCGACTATGTCTGAGTTAGAATCTGGCAAGTTATATTAGGGTTTTCGACTTTTGTATGTTATCAGCTTTCAGTGATTAGAATTATATGTTGTGTAAGTTTTTCATGCTTTTAACATTTATAGATCGTTTATAGGATTCTAATCTGTTAAGTTCTACGTTATATATTTGCAGAATTTTTATTTTCTTTGAACGATGATGACTGTTTTTCCTTGATATTTTAATCTCTGTATATCTTATTTGTTTCCTCTTTTCTTAGTATCTGTTTAGGTGTTCATTACATGTATTTGTTTGACTATCTTGCTAAATTTTCCTGAATGTTTGGGAAACTAGTTACTGCATTTATAGACCGTGATTTAGAAGGATGTCTTTGTATTTTATGTTTATTTGCTTGATTTGGTTTAATGTCATTGCTTTAATTTCAGTGAGGAGAATGTATACTTTCTTTGTAAGAAGTTGTGCCAGAATGGAATAGCAGATGTTGAGGGGTCAGACCTCTTTGTTGCTTTCATTTCCAATGAAAAGAAACAGGCATGTATTTTATTGTTTTCTTAATGAATGCCCACTTCATTGTTCCTTTAGCTATAGTTGTTTGCCAAATAACCATAAAGTGGCTAAACTAAGATACTGTCTACATGGGTAGAAATTTTCATTTCACTTAGCACATTTACTGTTGCAATTTGAGGTTTGGTTCTAGACTAGAGCATATAATGAAAATATTTAGATGAAAGAATTAGTGGAAGTCATGTATTTTTAATGCTGATGAATTTGAAACTGAGCTCTTGATTGAAGAACTGAACATTGATTCTAGTCGTCGTTTTAGTTGTAGTGCTAAATATTGGTCCCCGTATTTCCTTTAATGGTTTTTCCAGAACTTGGTTCTGATTTTGAGAACTTCTATGAAAATGTTTACAGGTTCCCTTATGGCATCAAAAAGCGAGTCATCGAGCGGATGGGATTATCCTTTGGGATTATCATGTCGTTTGTATTCAGGTGGGAATTAACCCTCCTTTTTATAACTCATTGAATAGTCTGGTCTGGTAAAGTAGATCAAAGTGAAGAAATGGGAAGGTGAAGTGCATTTAAATTTGTGTCAGTGGTGGTTATATTTGCTCTCTCATTTGCATCTCTAATTCAAAATATATAAAATCACAGAAAAAAAGAGATGGTGAATCCCCTTGTTTGGTTTGGGATTTGGATTCGAGCCTTCCCTGTCCTTGTCCTTTGGCTTTGTATGTCTCTGAAACTATCCGGCCGTCTTTTCAGCTCTTTTCCGACTACCAGAGGTAAAATTATTTTCTTGGGTGAAGTTAGGCTTCTTCGATAAGCATAAATTCATGTAGCAAGCATTGGCCTTCTGTTGCTTTGAATTCTGCAAAATAAAAAAGGGGGAATGCTTGTTTCAACTTGTCAATGTTGTGTAGAAAACAGAAATTAATTAATAATATCATACAATTTTATGAATGACATTTTATTCCGTTTCTTCTATTTTCTGGCATCAGGTTTTTTAGGATTGTACATGCTCCGTTATTCCTCCACTACTTTGCATCGGATAGAAGACATATGAAAGATCCTGCTGGGAATTGGGTTGCTCAACCTCCTGCACGTGAAACTATAGCAGCCAAAGGTTTGTTCAGTGACCAATCTTTTCATTTTTAATGAATTAAATCTGCTTTCACTGATTATGACTTTGTGGGATCTGGCTTAACGTTGCCTATAGCTATTTAAGTATCAATAATTTTATGGATCACGCAAGCTAAACTGTGACCTAAAAGATCTAATATTCATATTGGCCATAAAATCCTTCCATCGTTGCAAGCTTATATGAATCCATGAGCACTCCCTTCGCTGCATAACATAGATTTTACCCTTTTTTGGTATAAATTACTATAGATTATATTCAAAATATAAAATCCATTTAGAATAATATCCCAAATGAAGAGAAAAGGATCTTTACTTCTTCAGGATTTATGTAAACTAAATAGAGTTTTTTTTTTTTTTTTTGTTATACATAATCTATTGAATCACTATAGTAGATTGATGTAGACATGATTTCCTGTTACCCTTATCATATAACATATTTATTTATATTTGCAGATGGGGCTGTTCACAACATGAATGAATATATGGAGATTCACACCTCAGATGTGCCAACTAATCTGGGAGCTGATCTGGTTAATTTAGTTTTTACCAAAAAACATGGAGTAGTGATAGGTGAAAATCAACTTGAGGAGTTCTTTTCACAAATATCTTGACCTGTGGCTGCATGCATTAGCCCTGAATTTATGGCCTGAAAATTTTAAGATGCAACATGAAAGTAAATGTCTGCTTTGCAAAATGTATTTACTGAAGATTTGTTTTTATATGCTTGTCTTACGTCTGACATTAGAGAGAGATTCAATTTGATATTAAAACCAAAGCTTGCAATTTTTCAAGTACGGAGTTCAAACTTGGTTGCAATGCGAAAATTTTGAATCTTGTTTGGTGCTTGGACATTACCAAAAAAGAGAACACTGCTGGAACTTCATCAGCATATCATACTTAAACAGGCAAGTAAATAGCACTTATTTGATAAATACTTATAATTAGTACAAAAAATAGATGAAATGAAATGAAGAATTTTTTTTAATAAGATCCAGTGACACAGTGATGTCAAAAATTTAATAATACTAATAAAATAGCATCGTGAAATAATGACATGAATTCAACTTTCATCCTCACCCTCTGAAAGCAGGCAATCTTGAATTTGCTCCCTGCAATTAGAATAATAAGACAAACCATCAAAGAAATTTGGAAAATAAATGCAGCAGCAATAATATGCTAGTTGGCAAGAAGCCAGAACACTAGGAGTAGCCTGGGGCCCTTTTTTGCAGAATACTGCAAGTGACCGATGCAGACAGCACTTAAGATCCAACGTTTCTAGAGATTAAGCAAATGACAAATTTGTATTCTTACCTTAAATCGCCATAGTTCCCATTGTTTGCTCGATTAACCAATTGTGGGGGTAAAGATGAATAGAAATGCTCCATAAATGGGACATCCTTGGGAAGTATCTGAAAACGGCAACTTGAACAACAGGCAACATGAAACCTTGAACTTGTAGAATTCTCAGGACTGTCTAGACTCAGCAAGTCAGTACCACTGAGAGGACTATTACACATACGGCAGAATGACTCCGATGAAATAGATTCCGCAGGCTTGAGATTGTATCTCTTCTGCCGCCTTCGAGTAGCCAAAGGAACATTAGAATCATTGATTTCAGGAATCCTATTGAAATGGAATGGAGTAAGCTTTCCAGCTGTTCTTACAATTGTGCACTCTCGAGAAGGATTATCTTCCTGCAATCCAATTAGTACAATCGTAATTTTTTAATTTATGTTCTCTTTCAAAGAAAAAGAAGAAAGGGGAAAAAGGCAACTTGATTTAAGAAAAGAATTACGCTTCTATAAAGACACAAAAGCAACTTAAAGTCTGAGCATGAAATCTCAGACAAATTAACAGACAATAAACTCAATTTTGTTTTGGAAATAAGATTTATTTTTCCTTCCACTCAAAATCGTTCAATAAAGTAGATACAGAATATTATGTTTAATAGTAGATCAGATGAAATGGTCCTAAGACACTCGACAAGGAATATCGAAGTTAAATATTTGTACCTGCAATAAAGAAACAAATGAAGATACCAAACTGTTGATGCTTGCGGGAGAACTATTAACTAACTGCAGAGTGTTTAGACTGCCCTGCCATGACGAGAACAGAACCAACATTTAGCAACATTCTATATTTATTTATTTAAACGTCAAGGGAACTCTACATTGCAAACTGAAAAAAGGTAAAACACAAACCCATCAAGACGGCAAAGCAAGTTCAGCTCTTGGGAAGTGCAGTCACGAAGTGGAAGCACTACTGGAACCTCCCACCTGGCATCAACATATTGTATATCTGCTGATAAAGAATATCCTTTCCCCTGTTATAAGAAAAGATGAAAAAAAGAGCTGTTAAGCACCACATTATTGAACTCACAAGCAATTTAAATAGTTGCTACCAACAATCTATCATGATGACAATACTAGCATGCTATGTATATTTTACATGAAATCGCTGGCTTCTTTTCAGATATTTTTGAACATGTTGAGTTTTTATTCTTCAAAGCTGTATGATGTTGATAAATACAATAGTACATTTGCAAATGATTTTGATGCAATGAAGATGGTTTTGACCTAAATGGTTCTTTTCAGTTTTCACAGTCAATGAAGTTTGTAGTTACGTGTGGTAAGACCAAGCAGTAAAAATAACACTCCCCATTACCTTTATCCACCAACAGTTTCATAATTCTCCGGTGGCATTTGTTTTTCACCATCATGAATTGCAATAAGGGGAAACTCTATCTCCCTCTGACATACCATTTTTTTTCTTGGTTCATTCAATTTTAAACATACTAGAAGTACACCACATAGTGAAACAACCTAATAACTGCCAACTATACCAGGAGGTATTTTAGATGGACTCTAACCAAATTTCCATCTTCAAGTTCTACTTTCTTTAAATTTTCAAAACTAACTATCAAGGCACAGCATTGATAAAATTATAATATTCCAGATGCTGGAAATTTCTGGAGCTGCCATCCTACACCACTCAAATAACTCATGTAAAAAGGTTAAGTTTTTGCCCTAATTTCCAATGCCGCCAATACTCTAATAGATCGAGACAGCCTCTCTTGACAGTGTTAATAAGAATAATAATGTAATGTAACGGGCTATGAATTATAGGCTACAAACATGAAGTAAATGTTGTTTTGCATGGTTCATAATAACTAATGCAGAAGGCAAAGCTACACATTTAGACAAAAAAGGTATATATTGAGACAACAACAAGACAAACCTTAACGATTTCTGTAAGAACATGGGAAGCAAGCCTTGAAGTGCATGATCCTAGAACAAGTCTGTTGTATCCATTTTCAGAAGCAATCTACAAATTGAATAGAAATATTAGCATGACTAGATCTTTAATCGCTTTATTCTATGCTACACTTGAAATAGATATAATACATCCAAACCTTTTGCAAGGCTAACATCCGTAAATGCAATAAAAGATCTTCTTTGCCAGTAGCATCATCAACCCCATCTAGTATCTTTGCTAATTTTTCCTTCCCATCTTTAGAATCAGAAGTGTAGATATTTTCAATAGGAACAACATGTAATTTCTTTGTAGGAGGTGCTAAATTCGACACAACCAGTTTCATCTGTCTAATTCCCTCATCAAATTGCTCTAAAGGAACTGGATACACAGCACTTTCATCGATAAATGCCACTCCAACACCAAACACTGGTAATGATCTATCCTTACTTGCATCAAAATTCTTCTGTGATCTATGTTGCATTTCATGTACAAATTGCAATACCACCCTAAAACACCAGAACAAATCCTCAGAAAAACCAAATAAAACAATAACATGAAAGCTTTCAACTTTGAAACTACCGTACACATAAATTCATTTCATTTGCCAATTTCTTCAATTAAATTCAAAATACAAATAGACACACACCTGGAAGCAGGGCCGCCGGAGAAAGCGACGAGAACATTATCGGAAGGGGTAATCATAGCATGAGAAGTAACAGCAAGTCTGAACTTCCCATAAAGATTGCTCCTAAAGCAATCACCACAAAAGCGAGTATCATCACCGCCGCCAGCAGAGACAGTAGAAATGGGTTGGTTGGTCTTGCACTTCACGCATAAATTCTGTACTCCATTGGAAGTCTTAGTTGAACAACAATCAATTGACGGTGGCGATTGTTCGACGTCGTCGTTTTTGTAACAGTTGGAGTTGCAGGTTGAGGAATTGCACGCCATTGATGTTGTTTCGCTGGTGATGTTTTTTTTTTTTTCTTTTTTCTTTTTTGGTTTTTGTTTTGTGAGCCTGATATAGGGTTTAGTTGGAAATGGCACGAGTCGGAAACCGTGAAATCGTTAACGGCAAAGTCTAATTACAAAATTTCAAAAAAAAAAAAAACCTTAAATAACAATTTCACCCCTAACTTGTTCATCCTGTCACAAATTTGCCCTATTCGGACCTTTGGTACAATTTGAACCCAATTATTTTTGGGACTAAATTAATAATTAAGAAATTATACATGGATCACCCATAGTTAACCCTATGACTCTGGTTAAATAAGATGATACACAATAATTTTATAGTGTAGGTTTCCTAAACACAAATTCGATCTAGTTTTTGGTGCTTGATTTAAAGTATTTTGATCTCATTGGAGATTAACTATTGTTTACAAAAAGTGAGAAAAGATGAGAGAAAATGGACGAAAGACGAAGGTCAACATAAACGTTGGAATAGTGTGAAAAAAAAATAGTTATACAAACCTAACCATTTAGCGAGAGGATAAGGTAAAAGGGTATTTGTGACATTGAAAATTTTGAATATTTCAAGGAAAATTATAATTTTATCACTATATTTTGACTAATATTATGATTTAATCATCTAATTTTTATAAAATTGCTCTTAGATCAGGTCACTGAAGTTTGGTACCACCAAATAAAATGGTCATCTCGTCATTAATTCCTTAATTTTTCAATTATTTGAGAGCAATTTTGTAAAAATTGAGTGATTAAATCATAATATTGACCAAATATAATAATAAAATCGTAAGAGATTTTCTGTCTTTTCTTGTTGAGATAACAAAGAAACCACCAATTTAACGATGCAATACCATTTTATTTGACGATGCCAAACTATAGTCCTGAGAACAATTTTGTAAAAATTAAAAGATTAAATCGTAACATTTGACAAAATGTAGTGATCCAATTGTAATTTTTCAATAAAAGCTAAAAGGTGTAATTTATGTCAACCGGTGTAAAAGGGGCCTTATTTTGCAATTTTCCCAAATTTTTTTACAATAGCAAGGATACACTGATTTGTTACTACTTTGATAAATTTACTGTCCTCCTGATAATATCGTTCTCCATCTCATCGGCGCCACTTCAGCCGCTAGAGCAAGTCCGGCGCTTATTATACGTTTCGAACAGGAGAGCGCAGCAGCTCATCCAGCATCTCGTGCTCTTCCTCTCTGCTTCTCTTTGTCTCTGTATCATTAATTTTATTGCATCGCTCCAGGTGATTGCATTCTGGTCATCTTTCTCCTTTGTTTTGGTATGTTTTTTAATTTCTTTTATCCAACAATAATGGTGGCAATCCTTTTTGATTCTGCATTTTAGGTTCTCTAATCGGTTTTACATAAGTTAAAAAAATAAAGAGAGGGAGGATGGGGTTGCCAAATGTCTCCGGGGATTTATCATCAGAGATGGAGGTTGAGGCTTTTAGACGCCTTTTCCCTCTTCGTTATTACGAGCGTCATCTTGCAGAGTCTATTCGTCCTGATGCTAGGCCTCTTGGAACTGCTAGAGATACAACACTTGCTCTTGGTTAGTTTAGCTGCCTTTTTCACTTTGCAATTTCGAAAGGTTTGATCTTTAAACACGTAATTGTAATTTAATTCAATTTTCACGCAGGGGCTGTTGCTTCTGCTGATGGGTCAGCTCTAGCTAAGATTGGCTCAACTGTTAGTACATTTTTTCTCTCAATAAGCTACTTTCATGTTAGCTTGATTGTTCACCTTTGAAAACTCATACTTTTTTCCTGCTTAGACTATGTTGGCTGCAATAAAAATGGAAGTGATGACCCCTTCCACGGATTCCCCGGATGAGGGTTGCATAGGTTGATATTTGAATTGCTTTTGCTTTTTTGCTATCTGTTTTTCATATTTCTTAATCCTTTATAATCTTTCATTTATTTATTGAATGTCAATGCATAAACCTTGGTATTTTCAGCTATTGATTTCCACATGCCTCCAATTTGTTCTCCACTTGTTAGGCCTGGTAGGCCCGCCGAGGCAGCACCAGTTGTGGCAAAGCAGTTATCCGATACAATATTAAGGTAACCAAATGTTTTCTTCAGTAATTGTTTCTGCTTTATTTTCTTTATTGAATCCTTTTTGGCATTAGTGTTGGTTGTTTATCCTGTTATATTTTCAATAATATGATTGATTCTTTTTTTTTTTTTTTTATCGTAATAATATGATTGATTCTATTTTCTTGTTCTTGAAGAATGTTCATTTTCAATGACATGTCTTCTGTGAATTCCCTCTTTCTTTTTTCTCTACCTTAATCATAGTTTATTAGTATATTTATCTGAGTTTCTTACCTAATTCTATATTGTATATAAGTTCTCAGCCCTATGAGGATGGAGTTATTACAGTATCCTACAAAAGTTTGTTAATTTGGTCTCTGTTTACAAGTCTAGAACTATTGATAATCACTATTCTAGTACAGATATATGCTTGTAAATATAATCTTGCTGTGAAACTAAATCATGTTGAACGTTTTGTAGAGGTTATCTAATGAGCGAAGATTCCTTTTTTTTTTCCACCCATTTTTCTTCCATAAGAAATTATTACTTCTAAAGATGTGCTAGAGAACTCTGATTTATACATGTAAGTAGGACTTAATTGTATCTACCAAACTTACAATTGGCTAGTTTAAGAAAATCCATAGCTAGGATAAAACTATGCTTGGACCTTGAGATAATGCATTTAGCATACATCTTTGCTTATTCGAACAGTTCTAAGGAATTAAGTTCAAAGTCAATATACTTATTTTATTAGTTCTTTCTGTTGATCAATTTCATTCCCCGTTCATCATGTTTTAAGGTAACAATATGCATGGGTTATTGCAGTTCTGGCATGATTAACTTAAAGGAGCTATCTTTGGTTAGTGGAAAAGCTGCATGGGTGGTATACCTGGTAAGTACTGATGATTTTCACATCCTTCTCTCATTCTTGATTAAAAATAACAACACTAATGATTCATCTTTTTTACCCAAGGCAGGATGCATTTGTACCTAATGAATGATTGATACTTAAAAATACCTCCTGCAGGACATATATTGTTTGGATGCTGATGGTGCTCTTTTTGATGCTGCCTTGCTTTCAGCGGTTGCTGCCTTCTCTCACTGTAAGTTTGCTCACTTTTATGTTTTCTTCATCATGTTCAATGGCTTGTTAAAGGGCTGACTGACAGAATGAACCCTTGCACTTCCAACTTTTAGTTCTTTCTATGAACCATTCCTGTGATGCAATTTTGGGGACGTGGGAGATGAAAGTTGGGAGTATTTTAGTATATAATGTGGACGTTTTTGAATCCAAAGAACTAATTTATATTCATATTTAGATTTTAATCTAAGTATCTTTATTTCCCATTACAAGATGCTAGTCATCAATCGTATGGATCACAATTTTCATTTTTAAATCATATGATATTAACCCTGTGTTCAGGTGGTTTCCCGCTGTCTGAAGTATATATCATGTCATTCATTTCAATTGTCTATATTACTTGCTGAACTTTAACCCATCCATTAACCTATCATTGAATGAAAATGTTAGTGTTCTTACATTGGTTCACACAGTTCCAAGTCTTTAGCTGATTGGATAGGAGTATTCATTTCCTAAAGAAAATGTGTTTGCTAGTTGATCATTTGCTTCTTTTCAAGATAGGAGTAAAAGACTGTTATTTTCTTTGTTTTTTCATTATTCTGTAGTGCTTATTGGGCTAAATTTTTTCTGTAGTTATAATTGCCTCATGTATTATGCAACTTTTATATTTTACAGTGCAAATACCCATAGTTTCCATGAATGACGATGGAAAGATAGTTGTCGCTTCTGAGGAAGATGCGGGAGAAAGGTCAGAGAACAAGCCAGTCAATAAGGAGAAGAGGAAGCTAACACTTAGTAGCCTGCCGTTCTCATTAACGTCCATTCTTCACAAGAACTACATCTTGGCCGACCCCACTGCTGAAGAAGAATCTATCATGGAAACTCTTGTAACAGTAGTTTTAGATTCCTCTGGTAGGCTCGTTTCCTTTTACAAGCCAGGAGGACCAGTTCTTATCAATACATCAGCTATCCAGGTAAAGTCATTGATTACCTATCTTGCTAGCATAAAAAGTTATTTTCAAATTCAATGTGAAGATCTATTGCCTGTAAGAAGAACTAAGATGAATTGATGTATAGCATGACGTCTCTTAAAACCTCTGGATTCAATGTATATGTGAAATGCGTTCATCATTCTGAATCCTTGTTCCTAAACTCAAGTAATTGGATTTTTTATTTTTTTATTTTGGCATGGAAGCAATTCCAAAACAGCAGCACCCTTGTGAAAAATATTAATCCTCAGCAGAGTTGGTGTCATTTGGTTTACCAATGATTGTTTGCATAAACAGCTGATAGCTGTGCAGGTTTCTGATGGTCAGAACTGCAAAAAAAGGCTAAAGCATTTCATTCTAAATGATAATCAACAATAAAAAATTTTCCTATGATCTAATTGTATGTTAATTACACAAAAAGTTAGTAGTATTTTTGTTAGTTAAGAAGTAGTTTCATGTGGTTGCAGGATTGTGTTACATTAACTAGGCAAAGAGTGAAAGAACTTCAAGGGATTTTGGATGAGGCTGTTTCAGGCATGGAGATTGACTAAGTTTGTAGTTTGGTGTTTCCAATTAATATGGTGTCTGCTCCATCTGGTTCCTATGACGAACATGGCTATCATAAAGGTCTGATTGTTAGCTTAGATGAAACAGTCAGTAGCAAATTTTGGTTGCAGCAAAAAGGCTGTTGTTTCATTTTCTTTGATCGTAAGTAGGATTCTTATTAATGTAGATTCAAGAGTGAGAATGGGGTGGTTTCTATTTCCACCATCACGCTCGTTCGATTTTGACAATTTTTATTTTGCAAATCTTTTTAGTGGGGTTTTACGTCTCATTTCTCTTGCTAGGAGCTGCCATTATACATGTTAATTCTGTATTTATATCTTAAGTTTCTTACTGATATATTTCCTTTGTAACACATGCATGATTGATCAACCGTATCTGTAGAGTAATATTAGCCACAGTTTTTGCTTGGCTGGTTTGCAGGCCAAGTAGACACACTTGTTCAATGTTTTGTTGTTTTCTCCTTGCGCTTGGAAGAAAAGCAGAAGTTAAAAAAGAATGATAGTTGAAAAATGCTTTATTTCTTGATGTAGGTCTTGGCCACATTGATGACTAAAGATATTGAACTGGAATTAGATATTGCATTACTGATATTTTCTTTGGTTAAAATAAATTTGTTAAAAAAAAAAGAAAACGTACAATAAATGCACTGTTCTAGCTAATGAAACTGAAGAATGAAATGCAATAATTGGTCCGTTACCATTTGTACATTTTCAATTTTCAAACGTTATTAATTCAATATATTGTAGCAATTATTTGTCAAAAAAAAAAAAATTCAATATATTTTAGTGAATGAAAATATTGTTACGTTGAACAAAAGGCAAAATGTCCGTCACCAAAATCAAAATGAAAGGCAAATGCGAAAAACTATATTTGTCATATTGGCTTAACTCTCACTCTCCAGCATAAAAATATCTGCTTTATAAATTTTTAACTGAGATAAAGAAGACAATGTCCACAAATTCAACCAAGTTTTGCTGTTTTTACTGTGGAATCACAAACAAAAGCAAATGCAAATGCAAATAAAAATGGTCCCTTTTGCATTAAGTTCACACAACCAGAAGTATATATTATTAAAATATCAAAGTCCATTGTCACACAACCTCAAAATTGAAGAATCTATTTACAAGGCATCTCTTCTTACACTCCAACAAAAATCTAATACTAGTACTTCACTTCTTCTCATTTTTTCTCTCTCTGTTTAGATTACCATATCATCATATCCACACTCCACACCACTTCCCTTATGGTATGGTACTTTTGGGAAATCCAATTCAACCAATCAGATTCCAAGAAACTCCATCATAAAACCCAAAAAAGATAGATCAGTTGCATCTTCTCTCTCCTAAAATACCTGAAAACAAAGCTCAACCTCATAAACACATCAAGTTCCCATCATAATTCTTTGACTACCCATTTTGCCACGTGTGCTTCCCCTTCGCCACTAACTATACTAACAGACTGTTAGAATTCACAACAAAAATTATAAACACACACTTTAACCTCTGCAAACGAGAAGAAGTAGAGGAAGCTCCCTCTCCCTCTCCCTCTTTCTTTGCGTAACCAGAAACCCATATAGAAATTTAAATAAAAATCAAATCTTTTTGTTTCTAAATTCTCTTTTTTCTCTTTCTTCCTCTGTAATTTGGAGAGTAGAGGAGCACAAACAGATTGCTCTGTTTTTTTTTAGTGTGATAATGGCTTATCTTGTATCTTCACCATTTTATTTGCCATGCTCAAAACCAGACCAACTCTCTTCTCTATCTCAAAAACACTACTTTCTCCCTTCCTTTCTTCAAAAGAAAACCATACAAACCATATCTAAATCAGCCTCAAAAGTAAAATGTGATGCAATTGGAAATGGTCTTTTTACACAAACTACACCAGAAATTCGAAGAATTGTCCCTGAGAAAAACGAGAATCAGAATCTGCCCACAGTCAAAATTTTATATGTAGTTCTTGAAGCACAGTACCAGTCTTCTCTCACTGCTGCTGTTCAAGCTTTAAACAGGAATTCTAAATTTGCCTCGTTTGAGTTGGTGGGTTACTTAGTAGAGGAGCTCAGAGATGAATCGACATACCAAACTTTCTGCAAAGACCTTGAAGATGCAAATATCTTTATTGGGTCTTTGATTTTTATTGAAGAGTTAGCATTGAAGGTTAAAGCTGCTGTGGAGAAAGAAAGGGACAGACTTGATGCAGTTTTGGTGTTCCCTTCAATGCCTGAAGTAATGAGACTTAACAAGTTGGGTTCTTTTAGCATGTCTCAACTTGGGCAGTCAAAAAGTCCATTTTTCCAATTGTTCAAAAGAAAAAAACAAGGCGCAGGTTTTGCTGATAGTATGTTAAAGTTGGTGAGGACCTTACCAAAGGTTTTGAAGTACTTGCCAAGTGATAAAGCTCAGGATGCTAGGCTTTATATCTTGAGTTTGCAATTTTGGCTTGGTGGGTCTCCTGACAATTTGCAGAACTTCTTAAAAATGATATCTGGTTCTTATGTGCCTGCATTGAAAGGGACAAAGGTCGATTATTCTGATCCAGTGTTGTTCTTGGACACTGGAATTTGGCACCCTCTGGCTCCTTGTATGTATGATGATGTTAAGGAGTATCTGAATTGGTATGGCACCAGAAAGGATGCTGATGAAAAGCTTAAAGACCCTAATGCACCAGTTATTGGGCTTGTTTTACAGAGAAGTCATATTGTAACTGGTGATGATGGTCATTATGTAGCTGTGATAATGGAGTTGGAAGCAAGAGGTGCTAAAGTGATCCCAATTTTTGCTGGTGGGCTTGACTTCTCAGGGCCAGTTGAGAAGTTTTTGATTGATAAAGTGACAAAGAAACCTATGGTGAACTCAGTTGTATCGTTGACTGGTTTTGCTCTTGTTGGTGGCCCAGCAAGACAAGACCATCCTAGAGCTGTTGAGGCATTGAGTAAGCTTGATGTTCCATACATCGTTGCATTGCCTTTAGTTTTTCAAACAACTGAGGAATGGTTGAATAGTACTTTGGGGCTTCACCCAATTCAGGTTGCTTTGCAAGTTGCCCTCCCTGAGCTTGATGGTGGTATGGAGCCAATTGTTTTTGCTGGCAGGGACCCAAGAACAGGCAAGTGTTTTTTTTTTTTATTTTTTCACTCAATGAGATTTCCTTCTTTGTTCTTTCAAATCTGTTTCTTATCAATTTGTGCTTTAGTTAAAAACACAACCTTTTGGATATTTAGAGATGGATTACCTGATTTTTTCTTATGCATTAAAAAACCTGCATTCTAGGCATCGTATTTTAGATTATTCTTTACATAGTTGTTTGCACATGATCTCACAGATTTTAAGGGTCAGTAATGAATTTAATATGACTGCAGGGAAATCACATGCTCTTCATAAGAGGGTGGAGCAGCTCTGTACCAGAGCTATCAAATGGGCGGAATTGAAAAGGAAATCAAAGGTATTTGCTTTCTAACTTTGCTGTAATTTTCAGTTACTTGTGAAAATAAAAGTTCTCTGATATTCCATTCTGATTTCTTTATGCATGCCATAAACTAAAGTGGAAATTTATATGGAAACGGAACATTGGAAATGAAATTAAACTGGGGGTTGTAAGTGTTATTAGTAATCATGATAGTTGAAATAGAGCTTCCTATCATCATTAATTTAATTTATATATGCATTGATGCATAATTGGAAATGATGACAGCGATGAGTTTTAGAGTTGCCTTTCTGACATGGGAACAAATCTTTCTAAGATATGCTATTTATCAAATTTGCAAGTCACCTTTAATCAATAAATTTTTAGCATTATATTTATATTGGTGGAAATTAAGGAGATAGGCAACAGGTTGCCTCCTTTTGCCTGTTTATATGGTTCCTTCTCTCATTCTGAGAGTCGGGAGTCCTATGGGGCTAGAAATGGATCTAATGTGTTGACATATTTTGAACACTTAAATGTTTGTTGCAAAAAATCAACAGTTATGAAGATCAACGATGCCTTTTTGTCTCAATTTAGTCTAACAAGATGATATACTTGAAATCATTTTTTGTATCTTTATGAGCATGTTATGACAAGTTTTCATATTAACCAGGCTGAGAAGAAGTTAGCGATCACCGTGTTTAGTTTCCCTCCAGACAAGGGGAATGTTGGAACAGCAGCCTACCTTAATGTCTTCTCCTCCATCTTCTCAGTTCTAAAGGATCTCAAAAGGGATGGTTACAATGTTGAGGGTCTTCCAGAGACTTCTGAAGCATTAATTGAAGAAGTAATTCATGATAAAGAAGCTCAATTCAGCAGCCCCAATCTGAATGTTGCTTACAGAATGGGTGTTCGGGAGTACCAAAGCCTCACTCCTTATGCATCAGCATTGGAAGAAAACTGGGGAAAACCTCCTGGTAATCTGAACTCTGATGGTGAGAATCTCTTGGTGTATGGAAAACATTATGGAAATATCTTCATTGGAGTCCAGCCCACTTTTGGTTATGAAGGTGATCCGATGCGATTATTGTTCTCCAAATCTGCTAGTCCGCATCATGGATTCGCAGCGTATTACTCCTTTGTTGAGAAAATTTTCAAAGCTGATGCAGTACTGCATTTTGGTACTCATGGTTCTCTTGAATTCATGCCTGGGAAGCAGGTGGGAATGAGTGATGTTTGCTTTCCCGACAGTCTCATTGGGAATATCCCAAATGTGTATTATTATGCAGCTAATAACCCATCCGAAGCTACAATAGCAAAACGTCGAAGCTATGCCAACACTATTAGCTATTTGACCCCTCCAGCAGAAAATGCAGGTCTTTACAAGGGTCTCAAGCAGTTGAGTGAACTTATTTCTTCTTACCAGTCCCTTAAAGACACAGGCCGTGGACCGCAAATCGTGAGCTCCATTATTAGTACAGCAAAACAATGTAATCTCGACAAGGATGTTGAGCTTCCTGATGAAGAAAAAGAGATCCCTGCCAAAGAAAGAGATCTTGTGGTTGGAAAGGTATATGCCAAGATCATGGAGATTGAGTCCCGACTTTTGCCATGTGGGCTTCATGTGATTGGTGAGCCTCCATCTGCCTTGGAAGCAGTTGCAACTCTTGTCAACATTGCTGCACTGGATCGTCCTGAAGATGGGATTTCTTCACTGCCATCTATCTTAGCTGAAACTGTGGGACGCAATATTGAAGAAGTTTATAGAGGGAGTGACAAGGGAATCTTGAAGGATGTAGAACTTCTTCGGCAAATAACTGAGGCATCTCGTGGTGCCATAACTTCCTTTGTAGAAAGAACAACTAATAACAAGGGTCAAGTTGTCGATGTTGCTGACAAGCTCACATCAATCCTTGGATTTGGCGTCAATGAGCCTTGGATTCAGTACTTATCTAACACAAAGTTTTACAGGGCAGACAGAGAGAAGCTCAGAATATTGTTCCAATTCCTTGGAGATTGTTTAAAATTAGTTGTTGCCGACAATGAGCTAGGAAGTCTAAAACAAGCTTTAGAGGGCAAATATGTTGAGCCAGGTCCTGGTGGTGACCCCATTAGAAACCCAAAGGTGTTGCCAACTGGAAAGAACATTCATGCATTGGACCCACAAGCTATTCCGACAACAGCAGCAATGCAGAGTGCAAAAGTAGTGGTGGATAGATTAGTTGAGAGGCAGAAGGCTGACAATGGAGGAAAGTATCCTGAGACAGTTGCACTCGTCTTGTGGGGCACTGATAACATCAAGACTTATGGCGAGTCCCTGGCTCAGGTCTTGTGGATGATAGGAGTGAGGCCAGTTGCTGATACTTTCGGTAGAGTTAACCGAGTCGAGCCCGTAAGTCTTGAAGAGCTTGGAAGGCCGAGGATCGATGTTGTTGTCAACTGCTCTGGAGTTTTCAGGGATCTATTTATCAATCAGGTACCAAACACTTGTGCTCTAATTTCTAACAGAAGTTCATTAGAATGTTGATTCTTGTTCCCTACTGTTTCACTGAACTGTCGCCTTTGTTTCAGATGAATCTGCTCGACCGTGCAGTGAAGATGGTTGCTGAACTTGACGAACCAGCTGATCAAAACTATGTCAGGAAACATGCTCTAGAACAAGCTGAAGCCCTAGGCATCGACATTCGGGAAGCTGCAACACGAGTATTCTCTAATGCCTCGGGATCCTACTCCTCTAACATAAACCTTGCAGTGGAGAATTCTTCATGGAATGATGAGAACCAGCTTCAAGACATGTACTTGAGCAGGAAGTCCTTTGCATTTGATTGTGATGCCCCAGGTGCTGGAATGATGGAGAAAAGAAAAGTGTTTGAGATGGCTCTGAGTACAGCAGATGCAACATTCCAAAACCTGGATTCTTCTGAGATTTCACTTACTGATGTGAGCCACTACTTCGACTCTGACCCAACCAACCTTGTGCAGAACTTAAGAAAGGACAAAAAGAAGCCTAGTGCTTACATAGCAGACACAACAACTGCTAATGCTCAGGTTAGCAATTTAACAAATTCCTAAAATTTCATATCAGAATCTTATGTGATTTTGCTAAACAATTTGAAAATGTTTCTGCCAGGTCCGCACACTTGCTGAGACTGTTCGACTTGATGCACGGACCAAATTACTAAACCCAAAGTGGTACGAAGGAATGATGTCCAGTGGTTACGAAGGTGTCCGCGAAATCGAGAAGAGGCTTACAAATACAGTGGGATGGAGTGCAACTTCCGGCCAAGTTGACAACTGGGTTTACGAAGAGGCAAACACAACCTTCATCCAAGATGAAGAAATGCTGAACAGATTGATGAGCACTAATCCAAATTCATTTAGGAAGTTAGTGCAGACATTCTTAGAGGCTAACGGAAGGGGTTACTGGGAAACGTCACAGGAAAATATTGAAAGGTTGAGGCAGCTCTACTCTGAAGTGGAAGATAAGATTGAAGGAATTGATAGATAAATAGGTAAGATTTAGCTGATGATTGTAGAGTTGCTGCTCTCCCCCCCTCTATCTTGTTAGTGTCTGAATCGATGCAATTTCACAGAACTTTGAAATGTAAAATTTGTTTATACGAGTCCATTTTGTAATTGAATCTTTTTATCTGTCCTCTGAATTTCAAGAGGAAAAAAGTCATTTCTTCCTTACAAATATAGCAAACAAACACCATATTATCAACTACATAAGAAATGTCAGGTCAAACAAAAGAACCCCAAAACACAGTCTATTGGGATGTTCATAGGCAGTCCAGGATTAATCACCGAATGTGAAGAACCTGAATCTAAGAAAAACCAGTTGACTGGTTAGTTAGTAGCAATGGATCTAGCTTGAATTCCCTTCAAAGGGGTCCTTTTTCAAGAAATTAAATGACTATCAAGAAAGCTGGAACAGAGAGTTACTTCTCATATTTTCTTTAGACAGAAATGGACTAAAACATTTATCATTGTAGGGGAACCCCTGATCTGTCAATGAATCATACAAGATAAATCTACAAAGAACTTATAAAAAAAATTACAATTACATTTTAAAAGAAATGGATTTAAAAAAAAAAAAAAAAGAGCCTCCCGCCTACTAGAAAAATTGGAAAAGGAAAACAAAAGAGAATTTCTTATAGTTACAAAATGGTACAGTTCTGTCTCTAATCATGATTCTTGAGTGTATCAAAAAGAAATTTTACCTTCAAACCAACTCCATTAGGAGAGGATCACCTTCTGCCATTATTCTTACCAGCTTTATAAAATCTTGTTCACTTGACACATTCCATGGATGAACAGCTGGTGCTTGAGCAGAATAAAGGGTTGAGTTAGTAGAAGGTGGCTTCCGTTCATATACCATAGTATTAAGCACAGAATCAAAGTTCTTCGGTGAATCCATTGAAACAAAGAACATCGGTACAGCAATGTTGTTATGGATATCCAGATCACCCACAAGACTGACAAGATCAGTAAAGTCAGCTACAAAGTGGTGAGGAATGTAGAATATCTCAGAATTGCATATCGTGAGACTCTGATCACTCATAGCATCCTTATAATTGACTTGGAAGTGAACAGGCATGGAGCTAACAACCTTTTCCACCATCTCTGCTTGTTTTGCATACCAATCAGAGTTTCCCTTAGTGGGCATGGTGCTCCAGGATTTAGATACCTAAATTAAAAAGAAAGGGGGTAAAATAGGTCAGACAGAAGGGACATGAAGCAGAGGCTCTGGAGCATCATGTTTTGTCCCTGATAAGCGAGGGTATCATCGAAGATTATCAAATCACAAGCATGTTCACAAAACCATAGCATTCAGTTTTCTGTTATTTGATAATTTTCTGCATGCTGTAATAATATTCTAAATTCTAAATATATGCGGATGAAATACTGAAGTTTCAGAACTGACGAAAAAAGATTCTCATGACAATAAATTGGAGAAATTTCTTTTCCAAAATTTAAAAGACAACAAGTTTAACAGAATCAAGGGCACTAGAAACGGTAAAAAGTTACCTTGTTAGTTATCCATAGCTTTGTCTTGTCTGCTTGAAGCAAATTCCAATAATTGAGGATGGTATCATCTTTAAGGAATAAAAAGCCTTCCGCACTACCATACTGATTAAAAATCTTGGGCAGTTGCCTGTTAAAAATATTAGAAAGGAGAATATGAGTAAACAAAATAGCCTGGCGTATGATGACAAATATGGAATATTCAATGCACAGGGTGAATGGTTAGAAAGTCAATTTACTTCAATACTTCGATTACCAACAATAAATTCATCCCAAGAACCATAATCTTGACAGTATAACTGCCATGATGTAGCTTCTAACAGAAGTTCAGAACTAAAATGCCAACACAACAATGGCAATTTGACAAGCCTAGACAACAAAATTTGCTAAACCTGAGATGTGAAAGATGGAAGAGGGAGGAAAAGCACAAGGTTAAATTCATTCATAAATAAAATAGAATTATGGAGGTAATATCGGGATAACGTATTTATTGTTGGCTGAAATCCTCAATATCAATATTATGCTGCCAAAATAGATGAAATAGCTTCTTATGAGAGTTGGACCTCTAAAGGATATGATTGAAGAACACAGCCAGCTTCTGTATTTAGGTTGACTCTAATTTTCAGGGACCTAATGAAGAAGGAAAAATGAATCAGGCAGCATAAAGGAACCAAAATGTTCATATCCATATGCCATGCTATTCAACCTTCAACAACTACATGTTGGCTGCCATTACTTGGATAAACTTTGTTCAGAGGTGCTTCCAGTTATCTGATTTGAATCTGATTAAGTACAGGAACTTGGGAGGCAACGAATTTCATATCAAGATGT
>CATIWJ010166735.1:0-22120 GCA_949640765.1 Croton laevigatus | reverse complement strand
GACTACAAATGACTCCATTTCGGGATACATAGATAGCACCAGTTGTTGGAAGTTTCAAATGTAATGTGGATGTCTCTCTTCAACCGAATGGTGTTTTGGGGTTGGGTATGATTGTGAGGAATGCAATGGGTTTGTGTTGTGTTGGGAAGTTAGTTATAATGCAAGGTGGTAACGATCCAACGTTAGGGGAAGTCTTGTGCTTCCGAGAAGCTTTGAGTTGGTTGAAGACGTTGAGTTTTTTTTCGATTTGTGTTGAGACTAATTGTTTGGTTTTGATTCAGGCATTGAGAACTAAGCAAGGTATTCGTTCATACATTTCAATGTTTATTGATGATTGTGTTGCTCTGTTAAATGAGTTAGATAGAATTTCTTATTCTTTTGTTAAGCTATCAGTGAATCATGTCACTCATACGATTGCTAGAGCGGCTGTTTCTATGTCTGGTTGTTCATGGGGGGTATGCCCACCATCTTTTTTGTATGAAGCTTTGCAGAATGATATTAATAATATGCGCTAGGCGTAATGCTTCCTTTTAAAAAAAAAAAAAAAAAATTGTTTTGGTTTATAGTGCGGGTGAAGAAATGGAGTTCAGTAAGTATTTGTTCAATTTAGCAAATTTTCACTAAAGCTGTAATTTCATTTACTTTCATCCAAATTTTAAATTTTGGATAAAAGTGTCAGTATGAGGGTGTAATTCATTTTCAAAAATAAAAATTGGTTGAGATTGTAACAACGTGTAAAGTTTAAGGTGTAAATATATAAAAACCTATATAAAAATGGATCTTTTTAGTTTATGAAAAAATAAATTTGATCGAAAATGTTAGCAGTTAGATATAGGTGATTTGTCTTTTTTTTCTTATCTATTAGCTTTGTCGTTTGTTGATTTTGTTTGAAAGAAAATTGCAGGAAGATTTATGGAAAATGACAACAAATAAAGCTTCTACTCCTTTACCTTAGATTAATTTTATAATTTTTATTTTCAGAACTGGTTAATTAATTCTATTGATTTAGCTCAGACAATCAAGAATTTAATCGATCTACCTTTGAAACATGGTTACAATTAAGAATTTGCAAATTTCGAATTCATTTTTTACCTTGATTCCCATTTCTCACAAGATTTTAGGAAGTTCCAAAGAAATTTTCAAACTTTCTAGTCCTTTTTTTTTTTAAAATTTTTTATTCAAATAATAATTTGCACTCTCTCTCAAAATATATGAGATCATATTATGAATAAAATACAAAGTATTTTAATCCGTCAATTTAATAACTGTTGTAGCAGATGGTTTAGCTAAATATGGAGGTTGAAGACATAAGAATTTTGTTGCTTTTTGTGGCTCTCTTTGAGTTGTGTTCTTTTAATTTACTCTTCTGTTCTGTTAGTGTGGAGTTCGGAATTATTATTTGTACAAAATTTCAGCAGCTTTTTAGCTTTACAGCCATTGCTCTTCTCTAATAAAGGGAATTAATCTTACTTATAAAAAAAAAAAAAAAGTAATAACTGCTATAGATTTATGTGACATGGTCAATTTCATTTTCAAAAAATTGTAGAAGTTTGAGAGTTTGAATTAATAGTTATTTTTAACCAGCCAACTTTCTATCACCACAACAAATTGTTTGTGCTGATTAATTCAGATTAGTTCGGATTCAATTGCAGTTAGGACCACCTAAGCACAACAAAATTTTTTTGTAAATAGACTGTAGGATATAGTTTCTTATTAAAAATAGTCTTCCCCCACCAAATCTATGCTGCTTCAGTAAATCTTCCTCTTTTCTAATAAGAGGTATTCTCAATAAATGATTATAGTAGGCAAATTTTATATTTAAGGATGGTTTCCAAAGTGAGAACCACAATATTTCCTAAAAAAGAAAAGAAAAAAAAAAGATCTGAATCATTAGTACTATTATTGATAGAACTAATCTTAAAACTACTCTCAACCTAAACGTGGGTCAATTACGTAATACATGATATTATATAAAAACATTTCGTACATTAATATTAAAATCGGAAATCTGAAATTTTAAGAGAAAAAAAATGGATTCTTTCCGATCTACCACCCATGTTTGTCGGTGGTTGCATGATTGAAAGTTTTATACTTATATATTTAGAATTGGTCTGATTTTAATTGATTCATCTCACTTTCTAGAGCAACTCAATGATATTAGAGCATCTCCAATACTATAATGTCTATCTATAATTTAATTGACATATAAGCAAAAATAGAATTTTTATTAAAAAAAAAAATCTCCATGTCATGTCTATTCAGATGTCTATCTAATGTGGCAATAGATATTTTTGGAGGGTTTGTTAGATAATATCTATACTAATACCCTCTATCTATTAGTTAATTATTAAATTGTGTGCTAAAAAAAAATTGAGAAAGAAAGAAATGTAGAGAATTCAAAATAAATGTATTGAAGACAATTCAATATCCACGGCTATACATTACATCAGCCACAATCTATATTAGCATTGGAGATGCTCTTAATGACTAAAAATTTTAGATTTTTTTTTATTGGCCAAATACATAATTTAACCTCCAAACTTTATATGTTTTCTTCAATGAAACCTAAATTTTATGAGTGACCTATTAGACCCCTGGATTTTGCTTGAGTGACTTATTAAATACTTGAATTTTGTACAAATGATCAATCAGAACCTTACTCAAAAGAAACGGACATGTGGTAAGGTGTGGGTTTATTCAAATTTTTACAAGTTCCAGTGTTTAAATGATTACTTGTATGCAAGTTCAAATGTCTAATAGATCATTTATGTAAGTTCAAGTATCTAAATGATCACTTGCAAAGTTCAGGCATTCATTGGGGAAACAAATGTAAAGTTTATGAGTGAATTTCTGTATTTAGCTTTTTTTATTATTAATAAAATTATTGTAGTATAATTTGTTTTTCATAATTCTTTTAACTTATTACTATATGAAAATATGAAACTTTGAACAGAAATATTACAAAAAAGAAGTTAGAGACTAAGTTTGTTGTGATGCCTAATACGTTTGCTTGAGTGGATTCAGCCGAACCTACTCGCATTTCTAATTCATTTACATTCATCACTCGTCACGTAAGTTAATTTTCATTCATGTGTTAATTATTTTTAATTTTCATCTGCATTTTGTATTAGGGAATGAGAAGAAGGTGCTTTAAAATACTACGATCGCCTAGCATTTTCTCATAATGCTTCAAAACCAAGGCTTATTTTTGCTATCAGATTTCACTAAATTGTTGATTGTCTTTGAAGCTATAAAGGGTTAATGACATAAATGGCGCCCAACTTTATTTGGTTTTTTATTTTGGTGTCTGAACGGAAAAATTTTGCGTTTTAAGTGCCTCTACTTGCAACACTTTTCTATTTCGGTAACTTTTCGGCATTCCTCCAGTTAGACACCAATTTGAAAATAGACGTGCACTGAGTAGGATCGTTTTGGCAGGAGTTTAGGTTTTTGTGTAAAGACAAAACTGCCCTTAAGTTATGAATATTTGTTTGAAAGTGAAAATTTTATGTTTGTGCTTTAAAAACTTTAAAATTGACAAAATAATGTTTGCGATTCTTTTAAAATGCTAACTTTCAAAGTCGTAGTATTGTAACTCAAAAAGTTTGTGATGTGAAAAAATGATAGTCGTCCATTTCAAAATATATGTGAATTGGCAATTCAGATGACGAGACCGGTTAATTTTTTTATTATTTTCATATTGCCTTTATGTTTTAGTTGCTAAACTTATGAATAATTGGATTTTGTGCAGGAGATAAAGAATTTCAATATTAACATATTTGCCTAATTCCAGTGATGGAGGTGGCTCGAGGGGCGTCAGGTCCAGCTAAAAATTTTGAAAAAAAATATATATAAGTAGTGTAGAATATTGACATAAATAGAAATTCAGCTTGGTGGTTAACTACCCATTTTTCTTTTGTAAAAAGTACAAAATCAAAATTTCAGCCAAAAAAAGAATTGACTTGAATGGACCCATGAGTTTTGATTAGTCGTCTGGCTCCACTCCCTCCTCCTGCTATATAAAGAGGCTTGCTAGCTAATGTAAAATAAACCATACAATACAACTAGTTCTGCACATGCAAATTCAGAATGATGGAGCAAACGCAAACCCTTCCAGAAAACAATCTTTTCTTTCCAATAATTCTTCTTCTTCTTCTTCTACCTCTTTTCCTTTTCATTTTCAAGCACATGATTAGAACTAATTCATCTTCCCCACCACTTCCTCCAGCTCCATTTTCATGGCCAATAGTAGGAAACATCTTCCAAATGGGAAACAAACCTCATATAACCCTAACCCACTTTGCAAAATCCTACGGTCCCCTTTTCTCAATCAAACTCGGAACCCAACTCATTATCGTAGGATCATCACGAGAATCCGCCATTGAAATCCTCAAAACTCAAGATCGTATTTTATCAGGCCGGTCTCCTACTAGTGCCTCTCCGCCAAAAAGCATGCAACTTAGCAATTTATCGGTGGGTTGGATCGGAGAGTGCAATGAACATTGGAAACATTTACGTACAATAATTAAAACAGAGATTTTCTCAGGCAAAGCTATGGAATCAGGAGGTGATGGTAGGGACAAAATGGTAAAAAATATAGTAAATTTTATTGCTAAAATGGAAGGAAAGGTGGTGAAAGTTAAACAAATAGCTTTTGCTGGTATTTTTAATATGTTGGGTAATATTTTGGTATCAAAAGATATTATAAACTTTGAAAATGAAAGTAATGAAGCTGAAATTGGAGGGCCATTAAGGTTAATGATAGAAATTGGTATAGCTCCAAATGTATCTGATTATTTCCCAATATTGGCTTTTCTTGATTTGCAAAGTTTACAGAAAAAGGGTAGAGAATGGTATAAGGAGTTTTGCAATATTTGGGAAGATATTATCAATGAAAGAAGGGAGAAAAATGGAAATGGTGATAATTTGCAAACAGATTTTCTTGATGCTTTGATCAACAATGGTTCATCCAACGATCAAATCAATATGCTTTTTATGGTTAGATCTCTCTCCTTAATAAATATGCTTAGATTTCTTTTTTTTTTTTAACTGGGTAGATACCCTTTAATTAATTTAATACGGTTTTTCCTTCCCTCTCCTTGCCGGTATCATTGCCCATGAAATTATTAGTTTAACATGATTGAAAAAATATTTTTTTATTTAATAATTGTTATTATTATTTTATGATTAATAATTTTAGTTTATAATATTATTCAATAATGAAGGATATACTATTTTATGTATATATTCATTATTCTATTTTTTAATTCACAATAATGCTCTTATATATATATATAGTTTTTAATCATATTATAAATTTGGTGTTTTTTTTCTCTTTAGCTCACACAATTGAATTAATAAAATGTTGAACAGGATATCTTGGTAGCCGGAACAGAAACAAGTAGTTCAACAATAGAGTGGATGATCTCAGAGCTAATAGAGAATCCAAAATACATGAAAATGGTTGAAGAAGAAATACAAAGAGAAACAAGTAATGGAAAGTTTATAAAAGACTCCAAATTACCAAAATTAAAGTTCCTTCAAGCTTGTTTTAAAGAAACTTTAAGGCTACACCCACCAGCACCTCTACTAGTTCCTCATAGAGCAACCGAACCATGTCAAGTAATGAACTATACAATTCCAAAAAATGCACAAGTTATGGTCAATTTTTGGGCAATTGGGAGAGACCCTGAAATATGGGAAGATCCTTTGGAGTTTAAGCCAGAAAGATTCTTGAATTCCAATTTAGATTTTAAAGGAAATGATTTTGAATATATACCATTTGGTTCGGGAAGAAGAATTTGTCCTGGTTTACCATTGGCTTCAAAGCAAGTTCCCCTAATTGTTGCTAGTTTGATCAATTCCTTTGAATGGTCTCAACCAAATGGTCAAAATCCAAGTCAAGTAGACATGAATGATAAATATGGTTTAACTTTGACAAAGGAACAACCTTTACTTCTCATTCCTAAAGTGAAAAAATGGTAGAAATAAATAAGAAGTGTGTGGAGATATTGTTATTTTGAGTGGCTTCAGTGTATATTTACTAGTTTATTTGTATTGTATTGTATTGTATTGTGTATCTAATATTTCCTATGTATAAAGTTCCTTTTTGGGCGTGAATCAATAAAATTTTATCTTACCGATTGAAAGAACAATATCCAGTGCAAACTAAAACAAAGCATAAGTTAAGATGTTGAATGCCGTTCAGATCAAGTAACTATACATTTTCAACTTTTTTCTAGACAGCAAATTTTTGTTGTTATGCACATTTTGTAATTCACAAAAGAATAAAAAAAATACTCTTTTACTCTTATTAATTACATATCTTATTTAATACTTAAATGTTGTAATCCCAACCCTACACTAGAGATTAAAAGAGTAATAATCTGTTCCAAAAAAAAAAGATTAAAAGAGTAATAAAATACTCTTTTATTCTTATTAGAACCAACACAACTAATTTCTACACTTTAACATTTCCTTTATTCAAAAATACTAACTTGTGTTTCACGTGTCCACTCATTTAAAAATTTGTTATTTAAATTTGTAATACTTTAAATATGAATTCTTGACTAAAAAGTACAACCTCTTAAAAAACTAAAAACCCATAAGATACATATAATTTCTAAAATTTAATTTAACATACTTTGAGTGTGTTTGGTAAAACTGGCTATTTGAGTAGTTATTAGCTGTTTATATTACCTATTTATAAAATGCTAAAAGCTAAAAGATATGTGAGTTAACTTTTGATAAATTACTACTTATCAAATGCTATAAAAATAGCGTTTAATATTTTGAACAGTCATAACACTAAAAGCTACTCAAAAAGTTGCTATCAAACGTACCTCTATATATTGTAGAAATTCAATTAAGTTAGTTTAAAAAAATTGAAATAAGTTAGAAATAATTTATTTGCTATTAGCTTATGTAAAACTTAAATTTAACATAGTTTAAATATTATAAAATTTAACTTTAGTTATTTAAAAATATTTCAATCAAGTTAGGAAATAATTTATTTATTATTATTTCATTATAATCTAAAGTTTAGAGGAAAATAATAATTAATTAGTCATATTATTATTAAAATAGTATTCGTCAAAATAGTATTTGAATTTAATTAATTAACAATTAAAATAGTATTTTTTATAAAATATAATTTACATTTAATTAATTAATAATTAAAATAATAATTTTTATTAGAATATAATTTAAATTTAATTAATTAATAATTTAAAAATAATATTACTTGTTAGAGTATGATTTAAATTTAATTAATTTATTATGAATAATTATATAATATTCCTTATTAGAATATGATTTAGATTTAATTAATGAAATTAATAATTAAAGTAATATTTATTGTTGAAATATGGTTTAAATTTAATTAATAAATAAATTTAAAATAGTATTCCTTATTGTTAATGTATGATTTGAATTTAATTAATTAATAATTAAATAATATTCTTTATTAAAATATTATTTGAATTTAATTAATTAGTTATTATAAATAATTATATAGAGACAATTTTACTTTCAATATTATAAATTTTATAATAGTGTTTTAAATAAAGCCAATTTTCTCTTCTCATTCTTATATTTATATATATTATAGAAGAAAAACGACAAGAAATAGATTGGATGATATTTTTTTTCCCTTGTGGTTTTTTCTCTTCTTTTCTTTTCACCTTTCCCTTTGATCGATTGATCTTTGTTCACTATTCTCATCATGGACATAGATTTAAATCAATTAGCTATTCATGATGAGGAGGACATGGTTTTGAAAGTTACTACTCCTTATAATGAGGCCCTTCCATCCCTCATTGTATGAGTTCTGCATCGTGGGTATGTTTCTCACCTTTAGTATTATCAACGTGTAGCAAATCAAATCATTAGTGGTTGACTTTTGGAATATTTTAGGTGGGGTTTGAATCACTACGTTAGAAGTAAAGCGGTTTTCATTTCGTATAATAATGTCGATTTCGCTACTAATGGCAGTCTCTATTCATTCAATTGATTTATGCTAGTGTGGAAGGAGGTAAAACCTAATGAAAACCTTTTTCATGTGCCTTTAATAGCTACCGATTTCAAGGTTTAGGTGAAAGATTTGCCTCCTAGTATGTATGAATCTATGGATCAGTTTTTAGAGTAATTGATTTTGAGGTTCTAGCTAGTCACTTTGTTTGGATTTTTTTTTTCTGTTACTCTCTCCTGAGTCATCTTTTCTATCTATCCTCTTTCTTGATTCCAATTCCGTAGGAACATCTACTGACAAGTGGATCTCATTGAATCTCTTAACAGTGATGTGATAATAATATTTGTCATTTAGCCTATTAACAAACCGTTCAGTCATCTTCTTCTCATCTTGAACTAGTTGATCAACATACTTTCTTAATTCTTGAAATTGTTCCCATTATTCTTTTATAGTGTTTGTGCCTTGCCTAAGCTTCTCAAACTCTTTAGCCTTTGCATTCAGTACACTATTTGGCATAAAGGAGGCCATAAACTTTTGTCTAAACACCTCATAGTTAGTGATTCTATTCTTGATAAAAACATCATACCATGTAGCTGCTGCGTCTTTAAGCTAATACTTATCAAACTCTATTGCTCTTTTCTCATCACAATGCATAGTATCATAGGTTCTTTTGATTCTATCAAGGAATCTCATCGGGTCTTTCGAAGCGCTATTTAAAAAGGTTGGTGGTCCTATCCGACTAATTTCATACAGGGTCTGACTACCAATTTCTTCAATTTATTGCTCATTATTTGCTCGATTACTGTTTTCCCTTATATTTTTTACTGCACGAATAACACCATTGGCCAGAGTTTCCATATACCTCTACAGACTACTTAAGAGAACCTGAATGAAACCTACAGTTGGTGCAGGATTTATAGCATGAGCATCCTGGACTTCTTTATTAGCAGGTGTAGAAATTAGATCTTCTGTTTCACTGGCATTAGCTCCCAGTAGACCCACGAGGCCTTTCATGTCTTCGAGTCGGATTGGTCCCCGCATTTTCAGATACAAGTTGGTGCTCATCTTCTCTAGACACCGTAGAGTTGCTAGAGCTACCCCTCAAAATAATGAATAATTATATAATCATCCGCTGACGTGCCGTAACCAACCAATAAAATTAATACACTTGACATTAATTTCAATTACCTATAAATAATTAATAAGTGAAGGTATTAAATGCAGCATTAAATATTCCTAGATAATTGAAATTAATGCTAAGTGTATTAATTTCATTAGTTGGTTACGGCACGTCAGCGAATAACATGCCGTCACTGTTCCATTATGTCACATTTGAAAAATTTAATTAACGGTAGTTCGACGGAGTTACGGGTCCCAACTTTAAAATTTGCGAAATTTAATGGGAATTAAATAATAATTAACCAAGTTGGAATTTAATTACAATTTTCAGAAAAACTTAGGGATTTAAATAGAATTTTCAAGGACTTGATTGAAAGAATAATATGTAAATAAGGGCCAAGAGGTAAGAAGGAAGTAAAAGAGAGTGCATGCAGTAATTTACAAGGGAAGTGGGCATTGCAGAAAATAATGGAATGATAGGTGGCAATGTATGGGCTGTAGTGGCAAAATGAAGGTAAGAGGTGGCATGCAGAGATTTTGTGAGTATTCTACGTGGCAAGAAATGAGGATTCAGAGACATAGAAGTTAAATTTCATTCTATATACTCTTATTCTATTTTTAGTTGAACAAAATGGAAGCAGAAATCCTTTAAATAAAAGTTTCTTCAACTTAGCAACTGGTATTGATGTTTGAGTAAGTTATCGAGAGTAACTTGAGAAGCTAAGGTGAAAAATGATAGTGAACAGAAGTTAGGAAACGAAAGAAATATAGAGGAAGAAATTCAAATTTAACATTTTATAATTCCTCTATCAAACATATAATCTGAGGCCAGAAAACAGTCCCTGGGGTGAAGTAGAATTGATTCAACGAAAGAAACCTGTCGACCGACCGCCAGAAAGCCAAATTCCAGTCGGATCGCTTAGCTGCTAAACGGGTAACCCGTGACTGTTTTTAGCTTTTTTTGGGAGTTCTAGACGTCCGATCATTCTGATACCGAAAATAGATTGGCGACACTGAGAGGAGAAGAATGGTACCCACCTTGCCGCCTGTCGCCACCGGAAACTCCATTGGGCTTTGTGGGCTTCTGGTTCGACGAGTGTCCGACACAGACAGAAACGAGTGAAGAAGGAGAACAGTAGCTCGGTCAAAACGCAAGTCATCCCGTGTTTTGGAGAAAATCCCGCCTTCAGCCTCTGGATTTTAGCACGCCTTGCGCTTTGGCCCATAAGTTGACAGCCGTTTTCAAGTAAGCCCTTCCGCCTCTAATATTAACCCCAGAAGTTTATTTTCTTTTCAAACAAGCCCAGCAGTATATATTTTTAATAAATTAGGATTTATTTTAAGAAATTAAATTATAGGGGCCTTGATATTAATTTTTATAGGCCATTAAAAATATTTTGGACATATTTTAGGTTCTGGACAGTAAAGAATTTCAGAGAAATAGAGGAATTTAGAGGTTTAGCAAATAGCGGAGCTTATTAATAGGTTTGGTACTATTATTTTTAAAGTATTCAAATTGATTTTGTTTTAATTTATTAAATTGCATTTTTAAATTATTTGATTAATATTCTGGAAGTAAGATTTTTATTGAATAACTGATTTTATGGAGAACTCGAATGTGTGTTTGAGTTATAGATGAATTTTTAATACCGAAGCAGTATTCGCAGGCGCGAAGTGAGCAGCTCGGTAAAAATAAAATTATATTTAAATGAGATTTTCAGTATTTAATTTGATTGAATTATGTTTAAGTAAAATTTATTTATTTCTCAATAATATTATTTTTGAAGAATGAGATTTGAATTTTATTATTAAATGTAATTATTTACGAATGGAAATTGAATTGAATGAGAAAGATTTGTTGAGAAATTATTATTGTGAGATGAATTGTTTTATGCTCTACTTGGTCTATGGAACCTTAGAGATAAGAATATGTCATGACATATGGTTAAAAAATTCTGCACAGTGTAATACATGATGTGAAATGAGAAATAACAGGAATAGCTGCGATCTACGACCCATTGATTAGTTCAATTCGTGAATAGCTGCGATCTATATCCGAATTGAATAGAGATTAATACAATTCGTGAATAGCTGTGATCTATATCCGAATTGTAACCCTAGTCTTATCTTCGGTGTTCGAAAATACCAGTAGAGCAAATGATAATTTATATTGCATGATAAATGTTTATTGCTTTATTTTATGATTTTGCAAAGTTGATTTTTAATACGTGAAATGAGTTTGATAATTGTTTTAAAGTATTACTATTTTATTTTTACACGCAAAATTATAGATATGTACCCACTGAGTATGGAGTTGCTCAGCGAGTTATTTTTGTAACTCGCAGATCAGTAGACAGAAGATAGCGGATCAAAACATTCACTGAATATCTACCCAGTACGTACGCGGCCCAAGTTAATGTAGTATTTGGTATGTAAAATAAATAAATGCTACCTTGTTTTATGTGTGTAATATATTATCTAGTGTGTTTGTAAAATAAGTAAGAGCACTTTATAGTAGGACATATATAAATGTTTGTTTTTATGGTATTAGAATGGTCGTAGCACCTCAGTTTATCTTAAAAATTAAGATGGATTTGGGAGCGTTACACATTATATCCAAAATAACTTGACAATTTCTTTGTGACACCTAATAGCAAAAAGATAGTTGATTAACGCAGTAAAGAAACGAATAATTATACAATGAAGCAGCTATGGCACGTCAGCGGATGACGTGTTATAACGAGCCAATACATGAATGGCAAGTGGCAATAACTTTAATTATTTTAAGAAAAATAATAAATGATTGTATTAATGGACACATAAATCAAGTGTATTTAATACATGCATTTATTGTTTTTCTTAAAGTTATTGCCACTTGCCGTTTATGTATTGGCTCGTTACGATATGTCATCTGCTAATGTGCCGTAGCTGTTTCATTGTATAATTATTCAAAACAAGTAAGTTGAAAAGAAGATTCCTAATGATTTCCGGACACCAAACTTGATAACTTAGAATCTAACCAATGGTTCTGATACCACTCTTGTCACAATCCAAATCCGAGGTCAATCACCAGCATTCTAGTGGGCGAAAACCTAACAACACAAGCCTTTAAACTCAAAGCCCAAACCTTAATAGTTTACTACGTTCAATTATTTAATTATGACAATACAAACCAAATTACAAATCAATTTAGTCCAATCTTAACATAACGTTTGATAGTTTATAACACATAATTTTTTTTACTTATTTAACATGGAACTCACTCTCAATTCACTTCACACTCAGCAATATGGAAATCTCTAATGATAACAAAGCAAATCCACACTCTTTATTTAAACAGCCAGTAAGGAAGGAGAACGAAACCGTTACTATGGCATACCTACAAAATAATCTATAAGGGTGTGAGTAGGATTGAGTACAGGGTGGGATTCATGAAACCCATCTTTGCCCCCTTCACTCAAATCTCGCCCTACTCTGATGCAGGTTGAGTTTTCAAATCTCGGATCAGATTGCGTATGGAGTAAGTTTATCTGCAAGTTTTTTCATTAAAAATAACATAACTTTTTAAAGTAAAAAAAAAGAATTTAATTAATTCATGAATTTAAATTATTTTTTAAATTAAAAATACACAATGATGTAAATTGTTTCTAAAATTAAGCATATAATAAAAATATTAGCGTTTTAAATTTATTAATGCAAACAACAAAACATAAAAAAATAAAGTACAATAAAAATATTTAATTAGTATTTAAAAAAATTTATTTGGTGACATTAAATAATGAAAAATGTGTATTAAAATTAAATTAAAAGAAAAATATTAAAATGGCAAAGTTAGATCTTAGAAAGAAGCATAAAGTAAAAGTATAAGTCTTTCCAAATTATTAATGAAATTATAAAACTATCCTTAAGCGGGATGAGTTCAGGACATGTTTCATGAAACCCACCCCCCCCCCCCCCCCCCCAAAAGAAAAAAAAAGCAAAAAACACCCGCAATGGATTTTATTGTTAAAACTCATCCCCACCTGTTACCCTAGCGGATTGAGCAAATTATGCCATCATAGGAGTTTAACAGGTCCCCAATGGATCGGATCAAATGCTCAACCTTAGGTGTGAGCGTTATATGGACATCCAGTAAGTCCATGAGAGGCAAATAAACACTACCTAACTAAAATCAACAAGACTGCATATCAAAATGTCCAAAGACTTATCAAATAAAAACATCTGAAGACTGTAAATTCACCCTTTAGTGATAACATCGTCACAACCACGATTAATTTCAATTCGCTATAAATCACATATATAACAAAGCTTATGCATTTTTCTTGTATACTATTCACATACAGGCTCGAGTTAAAAAAGAATATAATAATAAATCCAAAATGATAATATATAAGAAGGGTTTAATATATGATAATAGTTAGCACATAGCACACCACATAATTCCCATAAACCCATGGAACTTACTTAATACCTGGACTCGCTCGATGAATCCAGCTGAGCCTCTCTGGTTCAGTCTTTTCATTGCCTAGACAAAAATTCATAATCTACACCCCTAGATTTATGTGCAAAGAAAATGCATACCGAACGGGGCGCCCGCCTATGGCCCATAATTGAGAAAACGATGTGTAATTATAGAGCCATCTGTTCTTCAGAAGTCTTCTGCACAAGCTCCACTTTTATTCCCAAACTAAATCTTTCTCTTTCCCGAAATTCTCTCAACGTATCAATGGAAAATTCAACGGGAGATAATTTCATTATAATTAACTTGCTCTTCTCCCTTCTATATCTCACGATTCATCATCAAAACAAAACAATCATTATTTTCACTTCTTAATTTCTCAGAATTTTCACAACGGGAGGCTTATTTTTTACTGTGATTTGCTAGGCAAACTAAATTGAAGACTATTTCTGGGTAAGTATCATGTTTCCAAGATTTTTCTTTGATATATCATAATTTTTAGTTAATTGTTGTGTGTTAATTTTAATTTTAAATTCCTTTGAAAAATATTAATTTTACTCTGTAATTTTAATTTCTTTTTTGTAATAAATTCTTTGAGTGATGAGTTGGTTTCTATTTCTAATTTCTATACTTAATTGGTATGTGAGAACTTCAAATTGATTGTAATTTCTTATTCAACAAACTGAAGTGAGAAGTTTGGTTGTCATAATTTTCGAAACATATTTGCTATGTTGATGACATTCAATGAGGTTGACATGTGAGTTTAGTTTAATTTTCATTTGTGTATACTTGTACTACTTCTCAGTTTCCTTTGATGAATTGAATTGCTGTAATTGCATCTTTGGAAGTGGAAGAAGCCACAAAATCTATACAAAAAGAGGTCAATAAAATAAAAGCAGCTATTGCTACAATTTTAGACTGCAAAATTCCATAACCGTTCACTTACTTGTTTTCAAAAGAATATAAAAGGGAAGGAATATAGCATTTGAACTTGAACATACACTTTTCTCTATTCAATGGTTCCTCTCTAGTTAGAGCTTAATTTTCTTTCTCAAGCTCCTTGTTAAAAATCTATTTGTGACTTGTAACTTCTAGCTCTAGTTAATTTATTTAGACTCAGTCTATGGAAAAAATGAACTGGACTTTGGAGTCTCTATCACATTCATTAGATTTTGATTAAAGTTTCAAAATTCTAAATCTACATCATGTGTAAAATGATTGAATTATTTATCTCAATTAATTGAATTTTGAGTATACTTCTTATTGAGTCTAGATTATGATCAAAATTTATGAGCAATTGATTTTTATTTTTGATTCAGAGGAGTTTGCTGTTTGGGTCTTTAAGAAATTTTTTATTATTAATCTTATGTGATTTTGAAGTGAAGGAAAAGCTTTTGGCCCTCTCATGTTTTGTGTTGCATATATTTCTGATATATGACAATAAGATAGCCATTAATATTTAGCATTGATCAAGAGCTTGGATTAAAATTTGTGAACTTGATGCTACTTGTATTTATTATTATGATATATGACTGATAAGATATATGCTACTTGTAACTTGTCCTCTCTTTTTTATATTCTTGTTGTCTATTACATGATTTATTTATTTAAGTCTTTGTTGCTTTGCATATAATATTGTCTATCAATGACACTAGCTTCACTACTTTTCCTATTAACAGATCCCTTGCCTTGCAATTGCCTGCTCGTTGTCACTTACGTGCTAACATAACTACTTGTTCAGGTACTCATGTACATTTACCCATCTATAATATCAATGCTTCATCATTTCCTAAAGTTAGAATGTCTTATTATTGAATCTTCAATGGTTTTTGCTATTTTTCTACTAGGCCTTAGTTAAGCTTGTACTGGTTCTCCTACTAGGCAGGTAGACCAATACTTCTAGTGAGAGACACATCAATTCTTCTATTGCTCATAACATATAAAATTTATTAGGTGGGTTTCTTGAACCTGAAAAAGTTGAAGCCCTTGCACCAATTATTGAACCAACTGATTTGTTGGCAGTTTTAAAAATTCTTCCTTTAATGTCAACATATTTTTCATTTGTTAAGGGACATTCTGATTTCTGGTCATATTGACATATGGTGCATTTCTGAATTACTGCTCTTTTCTCTACTATTTTTACTAGGGCTTGGTTAATCCTTTTCCAGCTGCTTCGAAGCTAGATGAAAAAAATGCACTGGCTCTGGCTATTGTTCCGGTTGGTAACATATTTCCAATTGTTTGCATAAACTTATATTCTGATATAGGTTAACAAGTCCATCACTCCCATAATCTTTGTAACAGAGAATAATTGTGTTTTCTATTACTGCTTTTAGAATGATTTTAAAGTTCCTGACTTGTTTCAAATTCTTTAGTTAGGATTGCATATCTGAAATACTAATATTGGTCTCTAATTCAATTCTCGCTACCGGTAAGACAAAGAGAGCCTTTTCCAACTAATAGATTAAGTTTTTGCATTTCAGAAAGGTAAGATTCCTCTTTTTTTTTTTTCCCTTCTTTTAGTGTTGAGATGTTGGATTTGATATATTTCCTTTTTCTTATGTGTAGTTCTGTTATGATATGCTGCTTTGTAAGACTATAATTTTATAATTTTTTAAGATGTAATAAATTTTTATTTGTTTAATTTTATAAAGAGCTTTTGAATAGGAAATTATTATTACATACATTCTTAAAATTCTCGTACATAGGAGCCCTTTTTTTTTATTTCGTCCCGGACTAAAGAACTATCAGGAACGGCCTTGGATGTATGATATAAATTCACACATTCATACAATTACTCAATTTTGACCCAAAACAATATAAGTCAACTATTCAGTTAAAATTACAAAAAACAAAAACCCTAGTGTGCGTAATTAATCAATTTATTCAAAAATTATTATCCAAGGTCTAGATTTAACTAAAAGTTATATTTTGCCATACATTTAAATTCTAGATGGAAATTTGATTGCCTTTCTTAATTTATTTCAAACCAAATTATTAATTTCTTTTAACTAAACAATTTGATTTAACTCCCAAATTAATTAAGTTAAATTAACTATTCATAACATAATTTTTCAGAACCTAAATTTAAGTTTAAGTAGTTAAAAATTCATTTATTAATTTATTAAATTCCATCTAAACAATGATTTTGAGATTTATTCGTTTAATTCACTCAAAGTTCATTAATACCAACCTTACTTAATAATTTTATATAAAATAATCCACTTATCCAAAAATACTAAAATTTTTACAAAATATACTTAAGCTCCAGAACATCATTCCTTACACATTTCATAATTTTATGAGACTATTTAGCTCTTCAAATAATTTTCACAATACAATTTTTCAGTTTAATCACAGCTCTTAGAAAAATTTTAATTTTCACTGTCCAAAATTTATTAAACTGGATCTAAATTATTTTTCACTTAAACTAGACTTCTAGTGAAACAAAATATCCAAATTTTAGCTTAAGATAATTTTTTTATAACTAATTAAAAATCTCTCAACATTTTAGCTATACATGTTACTTAAAACAGTTGTTAATTTCAAATTAAAATTATTCAAATATAATTATTTATCTACAAAACTAAATTTTTAAGTTACCGCTCTTCAAAACAATGATTTTAAATTATTAATAAAAATTATTTTTACATTTAACATAAATTTTAATAATCTTAAATTTATTTTAAAAAAAATTTACTAAAAATAGATTTATTTTCCATAAATGTACTAATTTTAATTAAACTTAAAAGTTTATTACTAAACATATATTTTTCAAAAAATCTAAACTCCCAGCTACTGGATCTAACATGATTTAACTATATCTTGAAGGTTTTAATAAATCTATTTTTAATTGAAGGGCATAAGCATGCTATTTACCATTTACACACATTTCTACTTTACTATACCACTAACAACACTATTTGATATTTTATTTTTATAGTATTAAGTTTTTATAAAAAAATTAATAATTCATTTTATATATTTTTATAAAATTTGAACAATTTGTTCATTTTTTATTTAGTTTTTGATATTCAATCTAGACCAATATTGGACCCAAATATAAGAAAGATATAAAAAAATAAATGAAATTTTTTTTTTCTTTCTAGAATGTGAGCAAAGGAAAAGAATCCAAAATTGATTATTTGTTTTTAATTTGGGCGGCGACTCTTCAAAATCATTTTTCGAGTTCCGCAAGCCTCGCCATTTTGGCAAATTAATTTTTTGTTCTTTTATCATAATCCAAATTTTAGGCTTGTATTCACATCCATACCAGCCGAAGAAAGATAACTACTTAAGACGGTGATGTATGGGATTCCAAAGAATGCAGAGGCTGAATCACTACAGCAAAGGTCTACTATCCCTTGACGACACAAATAGCATAAGATGGTGTCATGACAGCATAATGAAAAGGAGATAAAAATGAAGAGAAACTTACAGTGAAAAGAAAAAAACACCAATATGAATAGCACCACAACTACAAAAATAGCTGAACAATAAATGGAGAAACTCAAAAGAACAAAAAAAAAATTAAATCAAACCCATAGTTTTCATAGTATAATGCTCTTATGGACTCATTTTTTTTCTCTTGGACTCATCTTCAATTTAGCTTAGAAAAAGTGTTGAAGAGAGAGAAATTCGTTATAGAGTAAGTAGAGAATTATGTGCCTATATATACTACGTATTAGAATATTCTAGGTTTTGCAGATATAAACATATCATTGGCAAGAATCCCAAATATGATGAAGGAGATAGTACATAGCAAATCCAACAGATGAAATGAAGGGGGATACACAGAATGCTTTGAAGCTATAAATCATATCATTCTGGACATATTAAATTTATTTTTGAACAAACATAATGTAACACCCCAAATCCGCCTTACAAATAAGACAAACTGAGGTGTCACATGTGTCCTTCAACGGTATTCAGTACTTAATTTTTTATTTATTTTGTTAGTTACATCACCCCATTACATCGCAATAATTTATTTTACAATAATTCAGAAATTTTTTTTACAATGTTCTTAGTATATGCTATGCTAATGCTTTATCAGATTCGGTTGGTACTCCGCTCTACTGGTTCTTTCTTGACTTCTACTTCTGGCACCTACAAGTTAGCAAAAACTAACTTGCTAAGCGTTTCGCTTAGTGGATACTTTAGACAAACATTTTAAATATTACATAACAAGAGTTCACGTCAATATAAATATCAGGTAGTGCACAACATAGCATCGAAACACGACATAGCATTTATTCATAGCAAGTTAAAAAAGGGTAAAGTATCAAACATGTTTTATCATCTTGCTTGACACGCAGCATCCCTACGTCTCCTCACTCTAACTAACTTCTAATGCTATCTATTTCATCAAATCACAATTAAAGTAATCCTTTATTCGTTTATACTTTATATTTTATTTTTATTTGTCCAATTATTATCATATAAATTTTACTATTAAATTTATCTTAATATTTTCCCAACTAAATAATTACTTGGCGACAACAATTTGTTTAAAATACAACATCGATTATTTATATTCAAATTCTGTTAATTTTAGTATAAATCTCAATTTGAATAAATGTCATTATTAATTAAATTTATTAATTTCATTTGCGATATTTGAAATTCTGGTAATTCGGAATTTTGGATTGACAAATGGATTTCATATTTGGGTTCAGGGCGTCGAAACGATGCCGAATAAGTACTGTCGAAAAATCGGTCACAGGAGGGAATATTCCGGTCACTTGCAAGGGAATATTTTGGTCGCCGGAAAACCCCAAACTTATTGGATTTCATATCCGAGCACACTGCAAGCTTCGTTTCATTGTCCACAGCACAAATTCAGTCTCAATTTACATAGATCAAACGTATTTTGGCCGAAAAAATCAAAAAATTATTCGATCGGTCGCTGGAAAATACAACTTCCAAATCCGGCGACCAATAAACACAAACTCAACATCAAAATGGGGATTCAAGATTTACCTTCGAAGTGGACGAATCGTGGCCGGAGATCACTGGAAAATCGAGAAATCTGATTGGCCATTTGTACACGAGTCTCAATCCATCTATAGATTGGCAACAAGGCCTACATCATCGGAAAGCTCGTAGAGAGAGGATTCCAGATCAGCCCTCAAAGTCCCCGTCTGATCACCATAGCGGCCGGGATCTACATCCGAAGTTTCGGCCGTTTACTCATCGGTCACCGGAAACGATGTTGTCCGGCGGCAAGGCTTATGTTAAAAGAAAGCCCATGAAGAGAGGAGTCTAAAAATGTCCTTACTTCAGCCATCCGACCATCGAAAAGCGTCGAAAAATGCAGTTGAAGGTGAGAGTGAATAGTAATATAAATAGTGATCAGCCCCTTTGAGCCGAGAGTACGAGTAGCTCTAGTGGTTTCTCGCGGCCGTGCTCATGCCGGTGGACTCGCCGATACGTGGCGGTGGGAGAGTACCGATCGCCGGAGCAGGGGTGGCGGCGGTGGAGCGTCCGGTTTCCATTTTCTCTTTCCTCCTCCCCTTTCCTTCTTTCCTTTTCTTCCTTTCTCTTCCCTGTTTCCCATTTCCAATTTCTTTTTTTTTTTCATTTCCCCATTTTCCTTTCTTCTTTTAACTCTTTTTTAATAATAATAATATATTTTATATTTCATATTTATTTTAGTGCTCAATTATTCCATATTTCGAATTTTTGAAAACTTAGGTATGACACATAAACATATGTAATAAGAAAGATAGTGGAAATTGTATTTCAAAATTCAAATAGCATAGCATTTAAAGTTGGTGAAAAAACCAACCTACAGCAAAAAAAAAAAAAGAAGTCCAAACACAGTAATAGCCTGCAACTGTAATAACAAACCAAGCTACATATTTGTCAAATATGCAATAACGAACAAAATGGAAATAAGCAATGTAGAAACAAGATGGAAAGCCTAATAAAAAAATTCTAAATGAAATTGGTTCCAAAATACTGCGTTTAAAACCTATACTATATAATAACTTATTAAACTTATGTAAAAAGCCTACATAACGAACAAAAAAGTAAAAGGATAATGATATGTAGTTTAGATCAGATCACATTTAATTTCCTTTAAATTTAATTTTAAAAAATAGATATTAAATAAATATATAGATAGTTATTATTATAGTCCTAGATTAGACTGGGCAAGTTATAGCCAGTTTGATGTAATTTTGTATACTAAATCTAACACAGTGTTAAAATAAATAGTCCATAATTATTCTATACATAATTCATAGTCAAAATTAAATTTTTTGTTTTATATTTGATGGATGTGATCTAAAAATATAGTAAAAACCATAAATATATTTTGTAAAATTTATAAAAAAATTTAATAAAAATAACGGGGTCCGGATTAAAAATGGCCCAAAGCCACCTATTACTGTCTAAAGTAAAATTAAGCAAAGGACTTACAAAACTAGTGACAATAGGTGTAACATACATAATGAGAGAAGATATAGTTGATGTTATGCCATATAGAATTGCTCTGGGTTTCTCATTTAGGAGTAGCACAAAAACTAACACCACAACTTGAAACATGACAACGAAGGAATTAACCACCATAAGTGTAAGCCTCCTCCATATTTAAGATCCCTAAGGGTGTGCTTGCCCTATGATTAGGGCCTGGAGAGGTCGCCTTTCAACCATAAGCTTGGGGAGGTCGTCCCTTCTCATGGTCAAGGTCGCTCAGTGACCAAGGCTAGGGAGAGGTGGCCCTTTGGGTGACCTCCTTTAGCTTAGTACAGGAGGCCGCCTAAGCTAAAGGTACGATGGACCCTAAAAGTATAGGGGCGTGATGGACCCCTATATTTTCAGGGCCCAACAGGCTTCAAGGTCTTCAAGACCTCACTGATATAGTGTCGACCTATGTTCACTATATAAGGTCTAAGTTGGACACTTTAGATCTTGAATCACTTTTCAGACTTTCAGCAAGCTCATTGGGGTCAGGGAGTTCGAATAGTCAGTGGAATATTGGTAAAGAGTTTTTTCCAATATTTGATTGATATTTGAGAGCCTTGATCACCTTTGTTATTTACTTGTCCAACTGAAGAGCACTAGGTTGTGGTAATGCGGATACTACGGTATCTCAAAACTATGTATCTAGTCATGGATTATTTCTACCAAACAAAACTCTTAAGCCCTAACAGGTTTTGTGATGCGGATTGGGGTAGTTCGGTTGACCATTGCAAGTCCACCATTGGGCTTATTGTATACTATGGTGGTTCTCTGATTTCTTGGTTGTCTAGAAAATAAAAAAATTTTTCCGCTCCTCAACCGAAGCAGAGTACCATGCTATTGCATCTATTACATTTGAGATCATTTGGCTCCAATCACTACTTGTTGAAATTGGTCTGCCGGTATCACGAGCCACTAAATATAACACCCCTTAACTCAACTATTTACAGCCGAATCAAGATGTGCCACATTACATATTACATGTCATATTCTTCTAAATTACAAAATAAGGGTACTTTTTTTTTATATACAAGTTCTATACTAGATTTGTTCGTACTGATTCACCTTTTCAGTATATGCCAATCTAAGTTCTTCGGCCTCACATG
>CATIWJ010166732.1:0-29831 GCA_949640765.1 Croton laevigatus | reverse complement strand
TACTGTTTCAATTGTGTATCATTTTGATGCTTTTATTAGTTGCTTTGGGAAATTTTAAAAAGAACCATCAAGTGCAAACATTAAAAATTAAAATGAATCGGCTGTTGTGGCTTAGTTATATGTTTAAATTTTAAGTTTATATATATATACACACTATGTGTTTGAAAAAAAATTCTAAATCTAATACGACTTGTTATTATTGGATATATGGTTTAGTTTTATTTGGTTTAGTTTTATCTGTTATATTGTCATTAATTCTACCTATATTATTATTATTATTATTATTATTTACGTACCAGTTCTCCAAAAGCTTTTGGTATGGTTTCGGTACAGTTTTAGATAAGGAATCCATACCAACACTTAAAATTAAAATTTTCGGTTCCGATACGGTTCCCATTTAACTTGTTCTTTTCCGGTTGTGTATGGTTCTTAGTACCGGTTCAGAGCCCCAGAACCTTGCACAACCCTAGTTTTGGAGGAGGAAAAAATAAAATGCTTGCTAGGATTTTGGAGTAGAAGAAGAATACATGAACTAATATATACTAGGGTGTAGTCTTATATACCAAAGTATATAGTTCATATACCAAGGTATAGACGCATATACTAAGGTATATGGCTTATATAATGTTACATCAGCTCATAATAGGAGCTTGAGAAGAAGAAAAAGATATGGATTGGCATATACGAGGCATATTCACACACTAAAATGTATGGCTCATATACTAATACTGAGATATTTGTTTATACACCAGTATATAAGCCATGTACCAGGATATATGGTTCGTATACTAGGGTATGTGACTTATAAACCTTGAATCATAAAGTGAAAAATCAAACAAAAACGAATGACCAAATCAAAAAATCACAAAGGATGAGGAGGAGGAGAACTCCAATAGGCATCAAGGTTGCAAATCGAAAATTAAGACTGTGGTCGATGAAGGAACTCTGGAACTCCGACGGGCAAGGAGGTCGCAAGTCGCAAAGATACAAATCGCAAATATGATGATTAATCTACAACACACTATATATAATTTTTAATTCATTTAATGAAAAGGGTACTTTTAAATACAAATGTGCTATTTACTCAATTTTAAAAATATTGCATAATTTACTACATTGAAATTTAAAATGTATTGTTTACTACCAATTTCCAAAAAGTAACGAGTATCCAACAAGATTGAACTTAAGATATATAGTTTGTTTTTACAAGCATCTTCCACTAAGTCGTTATTGGAATACATGTTATTTATTTATTCTAATGATATATATATATTTAATTTCTATGGGGTCCAATACTTAATTTTGATATTTTATGCAGGGCCTTTCAAATTTATTAGTCGGCTCTGCTATGTTTAATAATGCAGAAAGCATACGAGAAAATTAAAAATAGAGTTTTAAACGTCTTGTTATGCGGCTAACATTGACTCATATAAGATATTGATGAAGGTCAAGTTTAAGGTTTCTAGAACTGCTAAATAATTCTAATTTGTGTACTTATACTAAGAATACAACACAATCAACAAATAAATTAGCAAAAGTACACTTGTCGATGATTACTTGGCAATATATGTCATTACACCACATCAAAAACTGTTAAGAGCAGCATTAACATAATCACCTAAACAACAAAATTCAAGGTCTTTGTTTGAAAATTATCAAAGAAAAAGTCAATGTTTTAAAAACGAACAAGTCAAAGAAAAAGATGTGATCCCTAGAACCGGATAGATTCATTAACCTAGCAAAATCATCAAGTCATTGCATACTTCATAGTCGAAAACGGAAATAACATGAGAAACTATTTGTCATTTGATTTTGTTTATTCATTAGTTTCAAACAATATTTTGATGATTAAGTGCTGGGTCAAAAGATACATTTCATTTTAAACTTTTATGATTGACAAAACACAAAAAAATATTGAAATTATTACTGTCACTATTGTTGTTTGAATAAAAAAAAAAAAAATTCAAGAAACCAACAGTCATTTGACCTAGTAAAATGATGCATTAGACACTTTAGGTAAGATTCTTGTTTGAATTCTAACCTTATGAATGAAGAGAATTGGGTCAAGTGGAATGCTCTCTTAATGTGCTTCTACAGTACACAAATCTGAATAAAACAACACTCGTAATTATGTGTTCAGAAACCAAGTTAAATTCAAAAAGAAAAAAAAATCCTAGACAATCATGCCTGAAAACCTATTGAAGATCAATGAAAACAAATTATGAATATTAATTATCAGTATTAATATATAAAATTTAAAAATAATGTTAAGATAAAAGGATTAAGATGTAGATTGAGGAAAAAAAATATTCTTCGAAAATCATTCATTGGAAATCATTGGCAATTAAGAAAGGGGTGAATTAGTTAGAGAATAAAAACTTTAAGGCGAAATTTGGTGGATAGAATGAAAATAAAAGACAAGGGAATTTTTAGCGCGCGAGATAGAATTCCAATTTTCTGTTGAGCTAGCTTAGCGCATGAGAATGAATCTTCCTTTGGGGCCTGGACTATTTTGACACCTCTAGCATGTGGGACGCTGACCATCGCATGCACAACCTCCATGTTTCTTTGACTTCAATTCACTGCAAGTAAAATGGTTCATCTTGCTTTGGTAAAGTTCAAACTTGCTAGAACAACACTTAAATACTTGAAAGGGATAAATACTATTTTAGCATTAGGTTTTGGTCATAAATACTATTTTACATCATATTTTGGCAGATGTGCTAAAACTCACGAACTGTTTGGCCAAAAATACTAATATAGCACCGCGTCGTTAATTTTTAACGGAAAATGTGTAAAATTTAACGGAAAATGTGTAAAAATTTACAGAAAATGTGTAAAATTTAACGACACAGTGCTATATTAGTATTTTTGGCCAAACAATTCGTGAGTTTTAGCACATCTGCCAAAATATAATGTAAAATAGTATTTATGACCAAAACCTAATGCTAAAATAGTATTTATCCCTACTTAAAACGTTATTAGTAGATCACAATTTCAAGTAAGTTTGTCAAATATGTAAAACTAAGTGATTTTAGCATTCTAAGCACAATGGGGGCCTCATGGATTCTTATATTTTTGGGGTCCATTATGAGCTCCCCTACTATGTTGAAAGGAGATCACCAGGTCGCTCGGGCGACCCTAACCCTGGGAGACGGCGAACCTCCCTCTAGCCTTGGTCACTATCCTTGATCATGGGAAAGGGTGACCTCTCCCTAGCCTTGGTCATTGGGCGACCTCCTTAGACCTTGTCAGGGTCACCAATCCTTTTGGAAGGTCACTCTCACAGTAGAGGCTGACAGATGTCTCCTAGATCCAAGACATTCTATGTCTTTGCTACTGCACATACTAACTTGAGGTCGCCAAAGCAATTCTAAAATTGCGATCTTCCCCTCACTAAAAGCTGGAAAATGGGCAGGAACATTGCGCACCCTAATTTTAAGAATATTCCAATAGGCACGATGCCTTGATGCCCCATGATCAATTACTCTACTACCTCTCACCCCAAGGCTTAACCAAGAGGGGTACGGTAGTAATTGAGGGCCATAATTATTCATGGATTCTCGCATTTGAAAAGAGCTAAATTTATATATTTTTTTTATAAAAATTTTGCTGAATCTTGATTATAATTAGTAATAAATTTATCTTTGTAAGTATTTATTTTATTAATTTTTACTTTTCACGACTTAATCGATCATTATTAAATACAAAGGGAAATAGGGAAGAACATACCAAATACTTATTAATTAATTTTTTTTAAGGATTAGAAGGCGTTAAAATTGTGGACTTTTAATTCTTTGTTTCAAAAGTTGAAACAATGGCAAAACTGAGTACTATAATTGAACAAATGCTGAATAAAATCACTTGTTTCAAGGATGATGGCCAAGATATAGTGTGGCCCACTAAAATACTGCCACGGTCATTTGTACGCCACGTGTACTATGACAACTAAGATACAATATCGGCTAAAATCTCTACCTGTTGTAAAGTCACCCAACCAACATTCTCCACGTAGATATTTTCCTACAATAAAAGCTAGCAGTGATCTCAAGAAGAAGGGAGGCTACCTGGGAAAATCACGACCGTCCACATGGCATGGAGCCCCCTCTTGGAAAGTCCATCTTTGAGGCCTAACGTGTTGGGTTTTTGTTGTGTGGCCGCCTCCATTAAACTCTTGCCCTTGTTGTTATCACTACATCACCAGCGGACTTCACAATGAAAGACCCGTTCTCGTTGAGTTTTTTTTAAAAAAAAAATTAAAATAGGAGTATTTCTCTGAATATTTGAGGTTTTATAAAATCAGCTATTTGGTCTTCAAAGTTTGAAAATGAGGCTGAAAGATCTTATAATTATTCTACCATCTAATTGTGAGGTCTTTTTTGTCGATTTTTCAACCTTTTTTTCGTTAAGTCCACATAAAATGATTATAATATCCTGAGATAAGAAATAATTTTATTATATTAAGATTCTCACATTTTTATATAATTTATAGTCTTTCCACTCTATTTTATTATCATTATTATTAAGGAAAGAAAAGTAAAAAAAATTAATCAAGGGGTTGGCCTGGTGGTGAGGTAAGTCACCAAAGACCAAAAGATCCTGATTCAGAGGTAACTAAAGGTAAAAAAAAAAAGTAAAAAAAATTAAATTAAAAAAAAAAAAAAACAAAGAAAGACAAAACGGTAGAAAGAGGGAGAGCCCTCTCCCAACCACCATTGCAACCAAAACACCACCATCACCATACAGCCGCCGACGGAAATAATTATGGTTGAAACGGAAAAGAAGATGAAGGTGAAGAGGAGCTATCCCGTTTTCTCTCTCCTTTCTTTCCATTTTTTTTTTCCATTTCAATTTCTGATTTTCAATAATAATAATAATAATAATATAAAATAATAGTATTTATTTATTTAAAATATCCTTCGAATAAAATACCAAAATACCCTCAACTATTCTTCTATTTATGTATAATATTTGGACTATAATACCTTTCAAAATAAATTTTATTTTCAAATTAATTTTTTTAATTAAAAACTGATATTTAAAAATTAGGATGTTACACGTTCGATCCATGCTCACCGCATCAATGAAAAATTTTACCACCCTTAGTGATTTAGCAACCCGACCCTTAGTGATCGAAAATTGGATAGTTAAAACCAATTATAGAGTCAACCATTTTATTAAATACCAAAACTAACTAAATAAAGAAAGTCTAAAACTTGCACGTGAAAATTTAGGGTAGGTAATGTTAGTACATTGTCGTGGCAAGTGAGATGGAAGGTGCAGACTTTCTAATTAATCAAGCACGTGAACTTGTTGTGTACTCTTTGGCTGCTGCTGCTGCTACTACTACTACTACCAATACGTGTATTAAACATATGGCTTAACTTATTTTGCTTTGCGCTAGCTATAGCGAATTGCCATGTTTGAGTGATTAACGATTGCTTAATCAAGATTAGCATGATGAAATCATTTTAAGTAATTTACTATTAGAATGCTTAATTAGCTTAGCTTAGGTTGCTATGATGCAACCTTTAAACAAATGTCCATTAATCCAATCTCTCTACGTTAACCTTTCATTTTCAATTCAAAATGTCCTTTTATGGACATTTATCAACTTCTACACATTTAGGCTTTTTTCTAAATATGGAAATCGGTTGTTCAATCTATGTTATAGATAAGTTTATATATTAAAGTAAACGTTTTCCCCTAAATAAAAGAATACTAAAATAAGCATTTGGTGTAATTGAATTAGCTATACAACTTCAAATTTTTCAAGAAATATGTATATTTAGTTTGTACTAATGTCCTTTTCATTTAGCTTCTCTAAAACCATAGAGAAACCGTTTCCCCTTTTATTACTTGTCGTTTTTATATGTAAGGAACCTAAATGAATCCATGATACAATAACCTATACATAATAGGAATAGATTAGAACTTATGATGATTATTTTTAAATGCAGAATCATGATATATGAAATGGAAATGAATTAACTGGATTTATTATTATTTAGAATTATTGATATTAAAATGTTGGTAATAAAAAGCTTACTTAACTAACATGCACTCTTATAAAATTCTTGATAGTGATATATTGTTTTTATTCGATGTGAGTGTCTAATATTAATAAATAGTAACTATGTATTTTTATTGATATGTTTGTTAAGTGTTCACAAATTTAACATATCCACTAAATATATATTTAAATTTTGAATTTGTTACCTAATCATGGATGATGAGATTCACTTTCTCTTTCAAAAAAATATAATTCGATGCCTTGCTCGAAATGTTTGGAATTCATGAGCCTGTCTGTTAGGCCTAGCAAATATATGTTCAAATTATAATTTGTAGAATAAGTAGCTTTTTTTTTTTTCTCTCAATCTTACATTATCTAAAGAGGTCCAAATTTTTTATAATTATGTAGGAATAAATTCAATTATTAGTAAAATTATACATGGCCGAAATTTATGTTATATGAATACAGTTAAAATATTGTTCGACAAATTTAACTATTTTATCTGCAGTTAGTTATTTCTGCTATCAAATCCTGATTTAGCTAATCTAATCCAATTAATTTTGTTTAGGATTGATATGAATATTGACATCTTCAATTTTTAGGTTCCAACTACTAAAATTTTTTTTATTTAATTCATGAAATTCACATAATTGTACAAATCTATTTATAAAATTGAAGAAACCAAATATTTACCAATGTCAATTAATTACCACGGTAAAAAGTGCTCTACAATGGAATGGAAAGAAAGGGATACTTCTAGAATAGAATGGGGTTGTTTGTCTAGGTGTACGTATATGGTATAGGGTTAAGAAACACACAAAAGATTATAAGATTTTTGCCCAAATTTAGAAAGCTCGAACGCACAGACTAAAAAATCAACTTTACGAGGCAATGAAACGATGTTCAGATTCAGGTTTTTAGAAGACAAGAAGAGTACGGATTTATGTAAACATCTAGGATTATGACAAGAGTAAGCAGAAGACCCATAGTAACGAACGAACTATTGAATTGGCCTGTTAGGCTGATTTCAGCTGCAATAAGTGTTTTGAAAGATTAGGGAGGACACTGATATTTGTGTACTACACAATAGGAATCACTTTCTTTTATGTATAAAATAGTTATTTACAACTCACAAATCAGAACTCGAAATTTCTAAATAAATTTTTAATAAATTGTCAAATATTTTAAAATATTAAATAAATTTTATTTTTCTAAAAATTGTTAAGTAATATACATATTTACTAATATCATAAATAGAAAGTATATGTATTTACTATAAATATGTGTTTATGTCAAAAAAAAAAAAACTATAAATATGTGTATTTATCTATATTATATTAATAAACATAAAATAAAAAATCATAATTTAGCTAACATTTTAAATTTGTTGACATTATTAAGTTTTTTTTTTTTATAAATTATCAATTATCCACATTATAAAATATAGTAAAGCAATTTGTGGAATTTGATATCATACTAAAAATTATATAAATCTCCAAATTTAACTATACAAATTATTTTATATTTAATTTATAATACATAATTAAATTTTAAACTGATAAATTACTACTTTTAATATGAAAAATTAATTAGAGATGATTTAGAAAAAAGGAAATACAATAATTCTAGTAGTCTTTATTTCGAAACTTCTAGCATTATAGTGTGTGTCTATATATATATATATATATGTCACTTTGGAACAAATAAATTTTACAAAAACTTTGTGAAATTATTTCTAAATTTATTTTGTTATATTTAGGAGAAAAAAAATTTTAACTTAAATTTTAAATTAGTTATTTTAATATATTATATTTGTTTACGAATAAATTTTATCATGAATTTATTTATAAATTAACTCAAAAATTTTAATTCATTAATTTTGAAGAGGTGGAAAATAAATTGGCAAAAATAAGTTTGAATTTTTTTTAAAAAATAGAAAATAAGTTTAATTTAAATTTTAAACATTAAATTTATTTAAAAATAATTCTCAAATCATTATTCTTTATTGTTTAGTGGTCAAAGTGGGGACGTGGAACTCTTTCTTCTGGTTTTGGGACACAATATCTCTCGTGTTCTAGCGGGTGATTTACAGCAAGTATTTTTTTTTTCTCTGTTTCAAAATTGAGAATTCCAAGTTTACAATGTGATGCAAAAATAGTATTATTCATTTTTCTTATTTGATTTAAAAGGAAAAATTGGGGTGAAATTTTGTATTTACTATTACGTTGCGTTGACTCACTTATAGGTGATTAATAACTATTAGGATAGTACTCATATAAATATTTTGTACAAGGATTTATTCTGTATCTTTTATACTTTCAATAATAAAAATTGTATTATGGTATCAGAGCTCATGTACTGTCATTTCCTCACTCTTTCAAGCACTTCATTTTTCTAGGATTCCTTTGTTCTTCGTTTTTCTTCCGCCTCGATCTTTTCTTTCCATGAATTCATTCAAGCAAATCAGAGAAATCAATGAAAAGCTTCATATTCTTTTTTGTTTGTATGAATTTCAACAGTTTCTTTTCGTTGGATTCTAATTTTTGTCATAATTTTATGTGATATTTGGGATATTTTTTCTAATATATTTGTTTTTTCATTTAAGTCTCTCTATATCTCTTCTATTTGAGAGCTCGGTTGTTTTCATCAGTATCTTGTGCTTGATCTTGATTTTAGGATGACAAATCATGTTGATTATTTTGCAAACCCTTATTACATGCACCCGAGCAAAAATCCTTCTCTGGTTCTTGTCTCGTTTGTATTAATAGGACCAAAATATCACTTATGGTCCCAATCGATGCGAATGGCTTTTCTTTCGAAAAATAAACTTTGCTTTGTGGATGGATCCGTTCTGCCACCGATTCAATCCAGTCCTTCATATGGATCTTGGGAACATTGTAATACTCTGGTTCCTTCATAGTTAATGAAGTCCGTGAGTTCGACGATTGCTCAGTCTATCATCTGGTTTAACTCTATTGTTGATTTTTGGAAGGATCTCAAAGAATGATTTTCTCAAGGTGATTCGGTTTGTATCTCAAACTTTCAAGAGCACATCTTTAGTTTTCATCAAGGTGAGATGTCTGTGAATGAATTCTTTACAAAACTTAAGATTTTATGAGATGAATATGTGAATTTAAGGCCAATTCTAAGCTGTACTTGTGAGCCTGTTGTACCTGTAATGCTACAACTGCAATTAGTTCATATCAGTCATCTGACTATATTTTTAGGTTTCTGCATGGTCTAATGAAAGCTTTAACTATGTTAGATTACAAATTCTTTTAATGGACCCATTGTTGCCTTTAATAAAGGTGTTTACTTTAGTAACACAATATGAGAGGCAGTCTGTGAATCTTGGTATCACATTCCATTGAGCCAACTAGTTTTGGTTTGAATCCTCCTCTAAATATTGTGTTTGGTGTTAATGATGTTTTTGGTTCTACACAAGGTGGTAACAGACCTTATTATAATTCTTAGACCAACAAAAACTCTAAAAAATCAGTTTGCACTCACTATAACAATTCTAGGCATATTATAAAGAACTGTTATAGAAAGATATGATATCCTCCTGGTTATAAGACAAATAATAAACAAAGAAAATGTCCTTATGTTTTTTAAGGAAAATCAAGTAGAAGCTGCTACTTATGATGCTAATGTTGGATCGGTAAACAAAGAATATTACCAATCTAAAGACTTTGAGCAGTTTGATCAGCTTTTTCTGGCTAAGTAGTCATATTCTAATGAATTTTATCTCACAAAGGAGTAGTATGAACAATTGAGGGGGTCTCTTCCAATCTTCTTAGAGCTCTTCACAGGCAATACGTAACTCCACAATTGCTAGTACTCATGGCTTTATAACTGCATATTTGACCAAGTTAGTGGCTACATGTATTGTTCTTTCTATTCCTTCATCTTGCAACTTAAATTCTAATTCATGGATCATTGATATAGGTGTTACAGATTACATTACTTGTGACATGCACTATCTTAATAATCCTAACAAAGTTGATAATTATTTTGTTAGATTACCTAATAATAATATCATACTTGTTAGTCATGTAGGATCTATTAAGATCACTTATGATTTTCATTTAACACATGTTTTATATTTTCAAAATCTATTTTCAATTTTGTTAGTTTCTATGCCAATAAGACTGTGTTTTATCTATGGCACCATATATTAGGTCATGGCTCTCATTCTAGGATCAAACAATTATGGAATGATTATATTACTGTAAATGATAATAGTGTATGTGATACATGTCATTAACCTAAACAGAAAAAATTATCTTTTCCATTGAGTAAATCTAAGTCAGTTTCTAAATTTCAATTAATCCATATGGATATATGGGGACCACTAGAGCATAATTTACATGGTCATTGTTATTTTTTTATCTATTGTTGATGATTATACTAGATGTACATGGATATATCTAATGGAAGCTAAATCTAAAACTAAAAAGTGCATGGAATTTTTAATCAATTTGGAACTAAAATTAAGGTAATTAGGACTAATAATGGTGCAAAATTTAATTTTAATAAATTTTATTGTGAAAATGGTATTGTTCACCAAACTTTTTGTGTTGAAAACCTTCAACAAAACAGTGTTATTGAGAGGAAACATCAACACATTTTGAATGTTGCTAGAGCCTTAAAGTTTTAAAGTTAAATGCCATTATGTTTTTGGGAAGAATTTATATCACATGATGTTTTTCTTATTAATATATTGCCTACTCTTATATTAAACAATAAAACACATTTTGAAATGTTATACGATAAAGAACCTAATTTTTATAACTTCAGAGTATTTAAATGTTTGCCTTTTGCATCTACACTTGTTCAAAACAGGTAAAAGTTTGATTCAAGAGCCCAAACATGAGTTTTTCTAGGTTACAAATTAGGTACTAAATGTTACTTATTGTTTAATTTAAATACACATTCTTTTTTAGTTTCAAGGCATGTTGTGTTTTATAAGAATATATTTTCCTATGCAATTGTAAAAGATAAGTATGCATATTTTATGTAGCCTGCTTCATATAATCAAAATCATAAACTGTATTTGTCTATGCATGACCCTGTAGGTGATAATTTAGAGGTTCAACAACCTGGATATCATGTTCCTCATTTAGATAATTCTATTTAACATATTTTTGGTTCTAATAATAAAAATGAGCTACCTATTCTTATTCATACTCAAGATATGTCATCTGATAGTAATGATATTTCACTTAGGAGATCTTCTTGATGCTTAAACCCTTTGTGAAACTTAAAGATTATGAATATAAATTTAATCAAGTTCAAGTTTCAAATCAAAGTTCAAATAAGAAGCATACTAGTCTTTATACATTAGATACTGCATATACAACATTTAACATCTCATCATTATTCTTATGTTAATGCTATTAGTAATATTTGTGAACCTACGACTTATAAACAAGCAGTTAAACATAGTGAGTAGCAGGATGCCATGAACGTTGAAATTAAGGTCTTAGAAGACACTAATACTTGGAAAATTCTTAATTTACCTCCTAACAAATAGTCTATAGGATGTAAATGGGTTTACAAAATTAAACATCTTAGTGATAGAATAATAGAAAGATATAAGACTAGGTTAGTGGCTAAATGATAAAGTACTTAATAAGAGGGAATAGATTACTTTGATACTTTTTCTCCCGTTGCAAAAATGACTATAATTAGAATACTTTTAGCTATAGCAGTTGTAAAAGGCTGGTTTTTAGAGCATTTCAATATAAATAATACTTTTTGTATGGTTATCTCTATGAAGAAGAAGTTTATATGGATTTACCATTAGGTTACAATCTACTTAATCATTTAAAGAACTTAGGAAAACATATTTGTAGATTGACTAAATCTTTATACGGATTAAAACAAGCAACTAAGCAATAGTATGCTAAATTATCTTTAGCATTACTTCTTAAAGGTTATAATCAAGCACATTTAAATTCTACATTATTCATTAAGAAAATGGAAAAGTCATTTATTACTTTATTGATTTATGTTGATGATGTTATACTTGTTAATGATGATATAACTGAAATTGAAAATATGAAAACATATTTGCATAATACTTTTAAAATTAAAAATCTAGGTTGTTTGAAATACTTTCTTGGCTTTGAAATAGCGAAAAATAAAGAAGGTACAAACTTGTGCCAAAGCAAGTATATATTAGATTTGTCAAAAGAATATTATTTTCTTGAATGTAAACCTGCAAATAGTCCTATGACTATTAAACTTTCAGACATTAATTTTAAAAAGGAACATGTTTTGCAAGATTCTACTGGATATAGAAAACTTGTTAGTAAATTATTTTATTTAACTAATACAACCCTGATTTAGCACATGTACTTTAGCAATTATCACAGCATCTAGATAGACCTACAGTACTTCACATTTAAACAGTCCATAAAGTACTTAGATATCTTAAAGCAATAATAGGGCAAGGCTTATTTTTTCATGTAGACACACAATTACAATTAAAGGCAATATCATATTCTTACATGGCAGCATGTAGTGAGACAAGGAGAAACATTACTGATTTTTGTGTTTTCCTTGGAGATTCCTTGATATCCTGGAAAATTAAGAAACAACAAACTGTTTCAAAATCTAGTTCAAAAGCTGAAAATCGACCTTGTCTAGTTTCACATGAGAATTACAGTGGTTGTCATACCTTCTTACAGATTTGTGTATCTCTCATACTCAGCTTGCACTATTATACTGTGATAATCAATGTGCTTTGCATACAACTCATAATCCTATTTTCCATGAGCGTACAAAGCATATAGAGATTAATTGTTACTTGGCTAGAGGAAAGGTACAACATAGTGAAGCTTTTGCTAGTATCATCAAAGCAACAACTAGCAGATTTTTTCACAAAGATGCATACTACCAATACATTTGCAGAATTTAAGTTCAAACTTTGGCTTACAAACTTTATATGAGCCAGCTTGAAGGGGGTATTACATATATTTATATAATGGACTCACTTGTATGTGATTAGTAACTATGAGGGTGGTACTCATGTAAATACTTTGTACAAGAACTTATGCTATAACTTTTATATTTTCAATAACGGAAATTGTATTATTTACAATTATTTTATGTCTTTTACTTTTATATTTCTTTCAAATTAGAATGTGTGATAAAGAAAACTAATAACTATTTTATTTTCTTTATTTTTTCATCCATATCAATTATTTTTTAAAAAATTTTAAATAAAATCTCAATATTTTTTTCTCTTTTTTTTTCCCTTTTCCAAACAATGGAGGAAAAGATGTGAACAAGTGGTTCTCCTTAATATGATCCAAGTTACTATCTCCATTTCAGAAAAAGTATTCCTCTTTCCATTTTGGAAAATAATAAGAAGAGATCCAAATTAGAAAATTTGTAAAATAAATTACCAGGGCCATTTCGTTAAATTTCGGGGCCCTATGTCGAAATTATAAATAAAGCCCCTGAAAAATATAAATTACAAAAAGAACGAGAATAATAATTCCTTTTGAATTTTGCTTGTGGGTAACCAACAAACTTGCTCAATCTCTTCTTCAATTCACCAAGAAATTTAAAAAGAGGGAAAATTTGAGAAGAATTTGATTGAATTGATATTTTTAGTTTGATGAAAAAGAAAACTTCATAGATTTATAGAAGGAATTAATCGGCTCCATTAGTAAGATTTGTCGAAATGTAATCTTTTCGGTTGGGAATTGGAGAAATTATTGCAAAGAATTTTGGGGATAATGAGATATAATCTTGTTGGGAAATAGTAAATAGAGAGTTAATCGAAAAGAAGAGTTATGGTTTCAAGATTTTTTGTTTTTTGTTTTGTTAAGCATGAGTGAATGGAAAGTTGTCAGTACGCTTTATTTCCTTTTTTTTTTTAACAAAGGAAATTCTTAACTGTTGGTTTCCTAATTTTATAAGGCTTAGTGCAATTGATCTCTTTGCACATATTAAGGGACGGTTTGTAAATTACTCTTTAAGTAGTTTAAATTTAAGGTAATTATGAAGTTTAATATATAAATAATCATATTGTGAAAATATGAATATTCTTTTTGTAGGGAAAAGAAGAGAGAGAGAGAGAGAGAGAGAGAGAATCCACTTTGAATCGGTAGGATAGGATAGATAAGTAGTGCATAATATATATGAGATTTTATATTTTAATCTCATAAAGATTAAAGTTAATTAAATTAGTATATTGTTAAAAAAATGTTGTACCTTGCATTTTTATTGGAGCATAATATATGACTCTTCATTACTAGCATTATGGTAGAGGATTCATAATTGTCATATTATATACAATACATATGAATACATTAAAAAACAAAAAGAATACAATGATTTTATTAGATATTATTAAATAATTTGGTTATTATTTTAATTGCTAAAATATTTTTTCATTAGCTGTAAAGGTAAGAGGTTTTATTTTTACAATTATAAATATATAACTCATTTATTTATTGGTAAAGAGATATTGAAGTGATGCTTTTTCAAAAGGAATTAATGAGTAATTTTTCCTTTTTTTTTTTTATAAATTTGACCTAAATAAATGTAGGTGCTCTTACAACGTGTATCGTATGCTTCATATGAAACGTGTCCGAAGAGAAACAGTAATTTTTAAAAAAATTTAAATAAAAAATTTCATTTAAAAAAATTTAACTAATAAAAACGATAAAAACTCTTCCTCCCTTAATAAGTCTTGGAAGTATAATATGTGCTTAGGTATTAAAGAATTTAAATTGATGGTTCCCGTTTGGATATAAAAAAACTTATAATTTTGAATAATTAAATGCTGAAACTGTGACGGCACATCACCACCTGATGTGTCATAACCAATGAATTAAAAAATGACACATCATTGTCTCTTAATACTTAAAAATTATACAAAACGAATAATTATATGCTGAAACTGCGACGGAACAGTCACCAAACTAGCAAATTTGATTATATTTGAAAGATGGCTTGTTTAGGACAATCACATCAACAGTATTAAAAAAAAAAAAGACTGGTTTGAAAGGTAAGAAATTATGGGCAGGATTTTGGGTTTGGGTGCTCTATAAAGGTAAGCATAGAAAGGCTCACTCGGTGGGGTGGTAGCCTAGCAAAGTGTTGCCATAAACTTGGCGACGCCTGTCACCTGCATCACCTCCTCCTCTTCCCTCCCTCTATATATATTTACACACCACATAACACCGAAACCACCATCACCAACTCACCTCCGGCAATTCACCTGGTTTCTTTCTTCAATTATTTGCTTTTCTTTGATTCCTGAATTCTTGATATAAATTATATATACATATACATATATAAAGAGAGAGGGAGATATTTTAAACCAATATATAAGTGAACCATGCAGTTCCTTGTTTTAGCACCTCCTTCTTCTTCCTCTTCTTATTTACTTGCTTATTTTCTTGAAGAAAGGAATATTGGTTTCCTAACGATGATGATTTTGATTTTACCACTTATTTTATGCTCATTCTTGCTTGTTTTTCTTCAATGGCAAAATTCCAAAGACAAACGTCTTCCACCTGGTACTATGGGCTGGCCTTACATTGGAGAGACACTCAAGCTCTACACTCAAAATCCCAATACCTTCTTCTCCAATAGGCAAAAACGGTAGCAATTTTCTTCAGAAAAACTTAAAATCTTGCTACATTGATAAAAGGGTATATATATAACTAATGAAAACAAATTTGTATTGTAGGTATGGAGATATTTTTAAGACCCATATATTGGGATGTCCATGTGTGATGATATCAAGCCCAGAAGCTGCTAGAATTGTGTTAGTAACAAAAGCACATTTGTTCAAGCCAACATATCCAACCAGTAAAGAGAAAATGATAGGACCAGAAGCTCTGTTTTTCCAACAAGGAATTTACCATTCTAGGCTTAAGAAATTGGTACAAGCTTCTTTTCTTCCTTCTGCAATTAGAAGCTCAGTCTCTGAAATTGAGCAAATTGTTTTGGCATTTCTTCCCGCTTGGAAACATTCTACCATTAACACTTTGCAAGAAATGAAAAGGGTACATAATTTTCTTGTCTCATTATTATACTTATCTCAATTGGAATTGTCAAAATGATACATAAATCATTGATTGTTTTCATTAATTTTTTTTTATAGTATGCTTTTGATGTGGCAATAATTTCTGCTTTTGGAGAGAAAAAAGAAGTTGAAATACAAGGAATTAAACATCTGTATCTCTGTTTAGAGAAAGGATATAATTCTATGCCGTTGGATTTGCCTGGAACTCCTTTCAACAAGGCAATGAAGGTAAGGTCAATTTGAACTATTCTTCTCTTTTTTTTTTTTTTTTTCCTTCTTCAACTTAAATGAGCTTCCCCACTCTTATACGGAAACTAGTATTTGTTTATAGGGAATGGACACATGGCTAAATCTTAAATATTTAACTTTTTTTATTTTTTCGGTCATGTGCCTTAAATTTATTCGATGATTAATTATAACATCCGGATTGATTAGTATGACTGTTTCATAATATAGTTTGTATAAAATCAGAAAATTTTATTTTGGGTATGGGGGTTGCCTTTGTCCATTCTAGATCCGTATCTAGATTTGAAGGTCACCCAGGCAGAAAAAAAAGAAAGAAAGTAATTTTATAATTACATTTTTTTTTATCATTGGTTCGAGCTGTATAATCAGTCTGTTGCAGTAAATGTAGGGCAAGATTGTCTACATTATATTTTCAAGTATGCGGCCTATCTCCGGACCCTGCGTAAATGAGTCATGCACTGAGCTGTCTTTTTTTTAAAAAAAAATGAAAATTGGGTTAATAATAAATAATTTAGCTAGTTTTATTATTTTTATTAACTATTGAAATTTTGAATTTATTTATAATATTATATATTTTTTTATATAATTTTTTTTTAGTTTTTAAATTAAAATAAATTGATTTCCATGAAAAATGGCAAGACATAAATTTCATTATCCATACATACATAGAGATAATCCAAAGTTATTGGATTTAGATATGTGTACGATAATTTCAACACAAATTAATAGAGTAGAAAATGTGATGTGATATAAATTTAGTTTTTTTGTCATTAGTTCCTATCATAAGGTATAAGTTCGAACCCAACACTACTTATGAATCTTATTTCAAACCCACCCATTTTAATCAAATTTCAATCCCAATTTCTCATCACCCCTTAACCAATCACATTTTATCTTCTATTCTACAATTGTCGTAATAACCTTAAACATAATAAATCATGGTCGGCCGTATGTAGAACTACTATATTGTTGTAGAATTTAATTATTTATTTACAATATAATAGTAATATTTTTCATCATAAATAATGTTTTATTTAATATTTGTTTTGAATGGCAATTATTTTTTGTGTGTGGAAAAGGCAAGGAAGCAATTGAATGGAACATTGAGGAGATTAATAAAGAAAAGAAGAGAAAGTGGGAAGCTAGAAGGAGGACTTCTTGGAGTTCTATTAGGAGCTCAAGATGACAAGTTTGATAATAAGTTTAATGATTCCCAAATTGCTGATAATATAATTGGAGTCATTTTTGCTGCTCATGATACTACTGCAAGTGTTCTTACTTGGCTTCTCAAGTATTTGCATGATCATCCACATCTTCTAGACGCCGTTACGGTAATTTCTCACTTTCTTTCTCATCTTACTTTTCCCAATTTCTCACTTTTCTTAGTGTTAATTTTGATTTCCTAATTGCAGAAAGAACATGAAGCTATTAGGCGGGAAATTACTGGGGCAAATCGCAGGCTGACATGGGAAGATACTAGGCGTATGCCATTGACTACCAGGGTATATAATTATAAATACAAATTTACACTTCATTCAATTGATTATTCCTTTCTTATTTTCATCAATTTCAATTTTTTTTTTAGGGAACAATTCTATATATGACAATTTTGGTTACTTTTCAATTGTATTCAATTTTTGTTTTAACTATATTTATTCTATTAAAAAATATATTATTAGACTTGCACTCAAGAAGTTTTTTTAGAAGGAAAAGGACGACATAAACCTGCATTATTTTACCGTATACGTACACTTACTATTTGATTTTGTCTGAATCTTCGAGTTTGTTTATGTGTTTTGTGGTTGAAAGATGATATAGAATTTGAAAGGTAATATAAATTTGAAATTAAATTAGTAAAATTAATATTATAAGTTAGTACTATGTAAAAAGAAAAAAAGAAAAAAAGTCAAAATTTTCACTTTATATTTATATCATAAATATTAATATCCTTGTCATAAATTAAAATTTCATAATAAAAAATATATTTCTCTTACGTAACGAAATAATACTCTTATCTATGTCAAATAAATACTCTAACTTAGTCAAATCATCAAATCTTGATAGTAGATATTTTACGAATCTTTTATAAGAGATAGTAGCCGATTGATAAATAAAAAAAATTAAAATGGGTATTTAATATAATTAAATAGTTAAATAACAATTAAAATAAAACCCTTAATATTATTATGATTATTATTATTGTCAGGTAATTCAAGAGACACTAAGAACAGCAAGTATATTATCATTTACATTTAGAGAAGCAGTAGAAGATGTTGAATTTGAAGGTTATTTAATCCCTAAAGGTTGGAAAGTTCTGCCTCTTTTTAGAACCATTCATCATTGTGCAGATTTCTTCCCTCAACCCCAGAAATTTGATCCTTCAAGATTCGAGGTGATTTTACTTTTGTTTTACTTATACATATTTTTCATAGTAATTATTATATTAGTCAGTAGAGACTGAATACATAAATTTTGATGAAGTGGGTCATATGCATTGAATACAAAAATATAAGGTTAGAATTATCAATAAGATTTATGAAAAAAAAAAAAGAATTATCAATAGAGAGTAATGTCATTTTCAATTCTTGTTCATTTTTTTTGGGCCAATTTTTACTATTTACATCTTGTATTTCTTTCAAAAAACAAACATATCATATCATGTGAAAGCTTTCGTAGGGTAGCAATTTAATACTAGTATAGTACTTTAACGAGTGACTGCTTTCGTAGGGTAGCAATTTAACACTAGTGTAATACTCTAACGAGTGACTGCTTTCGTTATGTTTAGAGATGTTAACCATTAAAGGATTCATATAGCTGATCCTAATTTATTTGGGACTAAAACTTGTTATTGTAGTATTTTAATAAATATTGTATTTATATTTTATTAATAAATGTATTATTTGTTTTAATTTGCTCCATATTATAGTTTTTTAGAATTTGGATTTTTACTAAATTTTAATATAGTAAGGCATTCATTTGAATATTATTTAATTGTGATTGTACAGGTGCCACCAAAACCTAATACGTACCTGCCATTTGGCAATGGAGTCCATTCCTGTCCAGGCAGTGAGCTAGCCAAGCTTGAAATGCTCATTCTCCTTCATCATCTCACCATAAATTACAGGTACTTTCTCTCTTTCAAAATTTAATTTTTTAATTCAATATGTTTTTATTTCTTAATGAAAGAGATTCAACTTATATTATATTCGAAAAAATTAGCTGTAATATTAAAAAAAAAATCTTAAAGACTTGTTATTTATTAAAGAAATAAAATAAAACAATAGCTACAGCAGTAATTGCGAAAGATACAGAACATGCCACGTTATCCATTGACATATGTGATAGTTTATCCAAGAAGAATAGTGATAACGGTGGCGGTGGAGGTGGACGGCGGAAAATAGTGGAAGTTCGGTGGTTGGTTGGTGGTGAGTGAGTGTTCCTTGGGCTCTGGAAGTGGTCCATAATCTCAAACTGAAACCCTAGTGTAGTGTTTTAACTTAGAAAAATTAAAAAGAAGTGGATATCAATATATGAAAATTTTTGCAATAATACACGTGGCAGCCATGCATCACATCATACATTACTCTATCAAGTAGTACTTCTCTAACTCTTTGCTTCATATCCCATTCTTGGAGGTCCCCATATGTTTAGACTTAGGAAGTCTGTCTATTCTTTATTTTTCCTTACATTTTATTTTTCATGTAACTTGTGCTTTAAACACTCATTTCATATTACAAATATCAAAATTTCCCAAAAAATTATTGAGTCGTAGGAGAAATTGTTTGGTCTGACTTTTAATACTTACCTCACCTATAAATCACCTATAAATCTGATAGATACTGCGTCGGATAAATTTTTTATGGTTTTCAACTTTCTCATTCGTGTTAGAGGTTCAGTCGATCTATATAAAGTTGGTTTTAGCACAATCATAGGTAATACACAATAACTTATTGAAAAAAAAGTACTAACTCAACTTGCATAAATATCAAGAATGAATTCATATAACTATATACGTGCATACTAAGAGTAGTACCTTTATATCCTTCTTATTTGTGTTTCCCTTCTTTAGTTCATTTAGTGGATAATGAAATTGAAGAGAAAATGGACAATTCAGAAATTTTGTCGATTTTCCTAAGGAGGATTAAGAATTTCGAACTCCAATTCAATTGATTGGAGGAGGTTAGAATTTAAAATTTTCTTCTTTCTATTGATTTTGAAATGTGAAGTGAAGAAAATAAAAAAAATTTATGGTATATAAAAAAATTCCCTAAATAAACAATTGCTGGGACCTGTCCAATGTTTTAAATCAATCATCAACTACAATTGACACATCTCTAACCTCCTTAGGATTCCCACATTTTGATTTGGCTAAGGTACCTCTTGCAAGAATTTTCATTGCCTTGTCTCCATCACTTAAAAATAAAATTTTTATAAAAATTTCAATTTTTGTTTTAATTTTTCTTATTTTATTTCATTAATTAATTAATTAATTTTTTATAATTATATATATTGGTTTTATTTCAGGTGGGAAGTTATAGGAGATGATCATGACGGAATACAATATGGACCGTTTCCAGTACCCAAAAGAGGGTTACCTATAAGAGTAACACCTATTTCAAAGAAAGAGACTGCCAAATTATAATTACGAAGAGAATTGAAATTACCCCAAACCCATTACCCATTAATATTGTTAATAATCGATTTTGAATCCTAAATTAAGAATAATTGTGAATTTAGCTCGTTTACTTAACGAACAGTAATAATTACTTGTAACTTATATTGTGTTCTTTGCAATGTAATTTCTTTCCTTGCCTACACAGTGTATGCAAGTGGTTCTCTTTCTTTATTATCAAATAAAATAAAATAAAAAGATTTGTGAAGGTTTCATTAAGATATAAATTCTATTTTTTGTTGTAAAAAACAAAATCTGTAATGTGAACATGTAGAGATTCCCTGTGTTCAAAAGGGGACAAAAATGAAATAATAACAAAAGGTTTTGTGGAGTAGAATTCTTGGTTTTATTTATGGTTGGTAGTGCCAATTTGGAGGTTGGAAATGAAATGAAATGAAATGAAATCCATTGATGAACCTCTTGTTGTCGTCTTATTGAGAAGTGTTAAGCTTTGTTTGTTTGGGTTTAGCAACAAGAAGTCGATATTTTGCTGATGTGGACAAAGAAGGAAAATTTGAAAAACAAAAAGGATAAAGAAAAGTGTTTCGATCTTGAAGATCAAATTTGTAAGGTTTTGAATGTGGATCATGTAACTATCAATTCCTTAGATATTTTCTTGTTTTTTTAATATTTTGCTTAGATGGCTTATAAAATGCCTAGATAAGAATCTAGTTGGCAACCAGGGTTCCACGTCACTTTGTCTATTATAAAGTCAAGATTGTGTGGGTGAGAAAATACATTGTAATGTTACAGTCAAATAACTAAAAAACTAAATACTTTTGAGATATTTTTATTCGATATGGTATTGACAAAATGAATGAAGCAGCAGCCTACTACATCATGGACCTAACAATACAATTGTTTGTATGTGCAAAAAGATGTAATGAAATTATCGGTATGTATGGCTAAACGATTTGCTACAAAGTGGATGTTTGATTCTCTGAAAAAAGGAGTTCTCCGGGAGACAGGAGAGCTGACGAAGAAGCGATGGTTCATTAGAGACCTTTGTGTGGGTGTTGAGGAAAGGGAGAACATTCGGTACTCATTACCGTTATTGTTATCAAATTTTTGGTAATCGGTAATTGAATATTACTATTTACAGTTACAAAAATATTTCGATCACTGTTTTTGACCGAATTACTAATAATCGAACAGTATTTACCATTTGGTAACTGAAATTACGGAAATATTGGATTGAAAATAAACACTTTTTTTTTTTGAAATTTTTGCATTTTTTAATGATTAATACTGAACACATTTCATATTTTCTTCCTTTTAATGCTATTTAAAGAAATTATCAAAAGGTTTCTTGCAGAACTCTTTAATTAGAATAAAAGAAATAAAATGTTAAATTGGAGAAAAAAAAGAAAAGAAAGAGAATTGAATTAAAAATTGATTGTCAATTAACTAAACTATTATAGCTTAAATACAAAATACATTTCTAAAATAAAAAAACTAATTGTACTAATTGTAAAAAATTATAACAAAATCTTTAAATTCATTTACCAAATATAGTAAATGAATTTTAAATCATAAAGTTTTGAAAAGGTTTTCTTCTTAAAGAAATATATATATATATATATATATATATATATATATATATATATATATATATATATATATATATAACAGAAACCTTAAATTTATTTACTAAATATAGTAAATGAATTTAAATCGTAAAATAATATAATATATATAATATAAAATTAAAATATATAATATTATATTGTGCAATAAGAGATTCATTGGATTAAGAAAAATAGTTCATAAGACAAATAAAACAACACTCAATAAAATTAATACATTACATTAAGTAAAGTTTATAAACAAAGTTCGGCAATTTGGTAAATCAATTTTTTCTGAACTTTTGAGAGGTCCTTACCATTACCGTTATCAATTATCGAATAGCATAACATATTACTAAACTTCAGTAATTGAAACACAAAAATTTCATAACTTATTACCGTGATTATATGTTTAAAATAATTTTGACAAAACTAGCTATCTTAGATATAAAAAAAAAAAGACAAAAACCTTTTTAATAAATATTGACAAAACTATTTACTTTTTTAACAAATCATAAAAAAATTAGAAACCTAATATTTACCCTCACTATTCCTACCGAAAAAAAATTACTACACCTCTTCCTCAAGCAACTAAACACGAAAAACACCCTAAAAACATAAAATCAAAACTAAAAATAATAAGAAAATCAACTTCCCAACTATTTCCCACTCTTTTTGCGTGGTGAAGTCCAAGTCTAAGTCTAGTATTGTAAGCCCAATTGCAAGATGGGCCTTTGCCCACCCTAACGCTATAATTTTCATTATCCACAGTCATAAACACACAAATGAGGAAATAATGTGTTCTTTCTCCTATTTCGAAACTTTTGAAACAAATGTAGAAAGTTAAACCTCCTTAGCTTCCAACATTTGAATTCACAGTTCTTTCTATTGTTTCAATCAACAATGGAAAATACATCTTTACTACTTCACTCAAAAACATTTCCATTTGGTTTCGCTCTTCCAAGTAATGGTAATGACTATCACAAGAAGAAAGTTTCTCTTAGACATTTTAACGAACACCTTCAATCACATAGAAAGAATCCCAAAATTTTCTCCTGTCAGATCCATAAACCCATCAAAGTCCCATTTGAATCTTCATTTCCGCTTCGAAAATCACCATTGCCTTCACCTTCACCACTAACATTGGGGAATAACTATTTTCTTTCGCCTATCAAATGCTCGGTTTCCAGCTCTACAAGCGCTGAAGCTCACCAAAATCGTTCATGGTTGAATTCTCTGAAAAACCTTTCTTTTAGTAAAGTTAAAGCAACCCTTTTGCAATTAACTCCTATTGATATCATCAAGTGGTCTGCTATCATCTCAATTCCAATTGCGGCCACGAAGTGGTTGGTGAATTTGTTGTTAAACCCTTTTTTTTGGATGTATTTTAGCTGGACTTGGTTGTTTTGGCCCTGGTTTGTGGCTATATCACTTGCTGTTTATGGGTTGTATTGTTTTTATAAGTATTCAACTGGTGAAGCAAGCATTTTTGAGCAGCTTGGCCTTGTTACTTCAGTGTTTACCTGGTTAACTCTTGTCCCTCCAGCCCACTTCAATGGCTTCCTTGAAGGCTGGCCTATTGTATTTTTCTTTGTCTACCATTATTTCTTTTTCTTCAATGTTAGTGTTAGGAAACGATTGTATGGAGATTACTATCCTCGTCCACATGATTCCAAGTGGGATGTGAACCCACCTAAATGGTGTCGCCTTTTGTTCTGTGTTGGGGTTATGGTTGCTCATTGGCTTGCAGCTTTTGAAGGGCCAGAGCTGCACCGTATACCCAGTGGATGGAGCAATGTGGGAATTTGGGTTTTGATAGTTCTAACTTTATTTATGCAGTATAACTCAACACTTTACCTGGCTAAGTATTCAGAGAAGGTTGTGGTGCCTACTGATGTTGTGCAATTCGGGCCGTATAGATGGGTCCGCCATCCAATATATGCGTCCACAATGCTTCTGTTTGCAACTTATTTTGCTGCACTACGTGCACCTTTGAGCTTGTTGTTTGTCGTAGCTGTATGTTTATTATATTATGCTCAAAAGGCGAAAATGGAGGAGACTCTGATGATTGAGAATTTTGGGGAGAGTTATTTGGAATACATGATGAAAGTCCGATACAAGTTGATTCCTTTAGTTTACTAAGGCAACCTCCAGGTATGCCTTTGTTTTTCCTTTACCAAATATGCCTTTGTTTATGCAACCTGTTTTACAATCAGTCAAGTACTCAAGTTTCAAACTGGAAAAGTGATGTTTAATTAATATACTACAATTTATGCAATGTCATCATTTATGTCTTTTGAATTGTTTTTTATTTCTTTTTTCTAAAACATCTGCATTTACATACTTAATTTTTTTGCTCTGTTTGATATTAATTGTTATGCTTAATATAATCAAGTTGTTTGGTGAGAATCATATAGACTCATTTGTAGTGATTGGCCATCATACTATCTGCTTCATACAAATTTTCTAGAAAGCTACTTGTTGACAATGACCTAAACTTTCATCTAATATATTTATTGAATAAGGTGATTACAAAACATTCTGAACTTATAAGTTGTTATGCTTTTTTAGTTGCACATCCCATGCACAAGAGATATCACTTAATCAAGGAGCTAGCTTCACTTGATATAGTCCTTTGTTTAGCATTTTATATTTTAGGTTTGCTCACCCTTGATGTGACCATGAGAATGTGGTGTCATTGGTTGGCCAAGTGTTACAATGAAAGTACTTCACAGCTTGTTTTTTCTTTCATTAATTTATTTGTGGGTTACAATATATGATTATTGGACTGCATTTTTGACGAAATAGATGTAAAATTCATATGCAGGCTTAAATTTTAGAGATTGTCTAGGGTCCAGTCTAAACTTAAAATTGCAGTGTAATAATGATTATAATGATAAGAGTACCATTTGAGATTTGTGTTGCTAATGTTATCTAATTTTCATTTAGTGGTTGTTTGCTTAGCAGATTCTAGTTTACTATTTCCCTAAGGTTAATGGTTCATTCCATAGGTTGTTTATTTGGAGTGCAGATTGCTAGGGGTTTAGTGACTTTTGGCACACTGATTCAACCAACTTGATTAAGATTTTTGAAGTAAATTAATTTGTCCATGGAAAGGTCAATCATGCTTGATGATACAACTTGATGTTGAAGAAACATATGTCTATTTAAGCAAATGAGGATTTTGAGATAGAAAAAAGATTTGTAGAAAACAAATGCTCTGTGTAGAAGAATAGGAAACTCTTTTGCAGGAATAAATGGATGTGATCAGGAGAGTTGCCTGGTGATTTTTGCCCTCTTCTTTTCTCAAAAGCATTAATCATCGTTTAGTCTTACATCATTTTTAGCGTATCCATTATTCCTACTAAGAGATTAGGTACTAGAATAACTTGTCAGAACTGGTTTCCTTGAGAAAAAAATAGAAACAAAATAAATTACTCTTTCTGCAATTTGTAGGATCAACCAATGGCTCGTTGCTAGTTTTAAAGCCCAGACTTGCATAACAAACGCTTGCATTAATGTAAGCCAACTACACATAGAAAGGATAATTCTGCAAATCTTTGGTCTAATCTTTTATTAACTTTTGAGTATGATCGTATCACGTCTGTTTACGAAGAAATCTTCAAAGGGCAAAGCCTTAGCCGTCGTGTTTTAGCCTATGTTTATTAAAGTAGAACCTTTTGGAGGAAGTACTCTACATCAAGACTTGTTTGGAGTGAGCCTCAACCTCTGTAATTAGCTACAATATATTTTGTGTTTTATTGAATTAAGATTTGCCCCTTGTATAGTAGAGGCTTACATTAAAGTTTTAATTCTTTCACTGTGAGACTTGTCCTTACATCTGCATAGTGTCCGTTTTAATTCTTTCACTGTGATACTTGTCCATACATCTGCATAGAGCCCGTTGTGGGAAGGATAAGAGAAATTGTGTAATCCATTATATCTCTTATTTTGAACTTGATCCAAGACTGATTCAAACCCCATCATTATGTTACGGCATAAATGAAGTTTATTGGTATCATTATTGGCAAAGATTAGCAATTAAGCCAGATCGCTTCCCTTGTGACTATACGCTTTTTTTTTTTCCATTTTCAGTGAAATTGGTCCTCTTTTGGCTACTTCTTGTATCTGCTAGATTCTTTATGTGCATATATTAAATTTCTCTATCTTTTTACATCTTTTTTATTTTTTAAGCAAGCAATACAATAATTGATTCAGGCCAGCATGACAAATACATAGAAAAATTTCTGCCTTGAACTATACTTGTTTGGGAACTTGTCTTTTGTGTGTGTTTATGTTTTTTACCCAAGAAATTGGTAATCTGTTTCTTGCAATGTTTTTGTTGACTGTGGTGTATTCATAATTTCATATTAGCATTTCAATCCTTATCCTTGTGTGAATTCATTAGCATTTCAATCCTTGTGTGAATTCAAATACCTTTCCTCTGTCGATAGGTATGTGTTAATTCATGTACTTTTTTGGTCCTCAAAGTTTATGTTAATTTGCTTTTAGATCCTCATATTTTGGAAAGTAGATTAACAAGTCCTTATATTTTGTTATCACTAGATCCTCAAGTCCATCCGTTCATTTTTGTACATTTTCCATTCATTCTTCCATTAAATGGGGTAAAAATTTCCTTCCTAATCACAATCCAAGATATCATTTCTCCGTGCATTCTGTTAACCTCTATTATTATATATTTGCCTCTAGTTTGGGGGAAAAAAAACAGGAGTGGGGAACTATTTTCTGATACACCCTATAAAATTAATCTCCGAACAACCTTTTTAAAATAATCTTATTATTATTATTAACAATATTTAAGTAATATTCAGTGGAAACTATCTTTTTCAATCAGGAAAATCTGATTGAGATTTCTGATAAATAAATTAGTGAATATGATTGGTCAATTTCAATCCTTATCCTTGTGTGAATTTATTAGCTTTCTATCCTTGTGTGAATTCAAATACTTTTCCTCTGTCGATAGGTATGTGTTAATTCATATACTTTTTTGGTCCTTAAAGTTTATGTTAATTTGCTTTTAGGTCCGCATATTTTGGAAAGTAGATTAACAAGTCCTTATATTTTGTTATCACTAGATCCTCAGGTCCATCCGTTCATTTTTGTACATTTTCCATTTATTCTTCCATTAAATGGGGTAAAAATTTCCTTCCTAATCACAGTCCAAGATATCATTTTCTCCGTGCATTCTGTTAACCTCTATTATTATATATTACCTCCGTCTTTCTCAATTCTTTACATCTTAAAAATACAAATATCAAGAAATCACTAATACCAATACACAAATAATAATAAATAATTACTAATTCTTTACACCACTTATTTTTTCACCAATACCAATAAAGAAATAATAATAAACAATTACAAAATTTACTATAAATGGAAATGTAAACAATCTAAAAAGATACCCCAAAAAAGGAAATGTAAATAACCTACAAAGACGGAGTAGTATTTGCCTCTAGTTTGGGGGAAAAAAAAAAAACAGGAGTGGGGAACTGTTTTTTGATACACCCTATAAAATTAAAGGAAATTTACAAAAACCTCCCTAGTTTTTATTCATATCTACATTTTCCTCTGTCTTTTTTTTTTTAGCGAACAAAAATATCCCTGCGTTTTAATTCCGTTGATAAAAATACCCTTTTGTCTATTTTTTTTGTTAAAATAACGGTGGAATGATCAAAATGTAATTTTATGGATCTTTTTGAAAAACTCAAGAATTAAGGGACTGATTTTGTATTTTTATCATCTTCTTCAACAAATGAACGATATTCATGGAAGGTAGTAACAATTCTGTTCATGGTCACTTAGAAGTAAAAAAAAGATCTTAATTCAAACCAAGTCAAGAACATATGTTCCCAGTTCAATAAACTTCTCTCGAAACCAAATAACAGAGAGAAAGGAAGAAATAGGGATGACAATGTCAAAGTTCTAAAATAACTTCCAGTCTATTAGATAATAGAAAAAAAAAATTTAATATAAAAAAAATATCCAGAAGAAAGGCATATGCCAATGAAAAAGGCTTTTCAACCCTTTTGCAAATTGACTAAAGAAATTCCTCCATCAAATATTCTGCAGACAATTCAAAGAAGAAATTTAGTTCAATTTTCTTTCACAACATGCAGACAAGTTGGATTGAGTTTCAGTAAACAAAAATATTTCTTGAAAGCAAACCCCAATTATTCAACTATAGAAAACAAAAACATCTGATATTATACTGATGCTCTTTTTACCACAAAAAGTTTTCCCATAAAGACATTTTCATTCGCTTCACAATTATGAAATTATTATCCATTTTATTATAAACAATTTATCAATACACATTTTATGGGAGGGAAGGAAGAGAAAATGTTTACTAATAGAAAAAGAAGGTTGAAGAAGATGACAAAAATATAAAATTAATTTTTTAATTTTTGAGTTTTTTCAAAAGGGTCCATAAAAATTATATTTTGCTCATTCTACCGTTATTTTAATAGAAAAAATAAACAGAACGGTATTTTTATCAACGGAATTAAAATGCAGGGATATTTTTATTTGCTAAAAAAAAGACAGGAAGGACAATGTAAATATGAGTAAAAACTATGGAGGTTTTTGTAAATTTTTCTAAAATTAATCTCCGAACACCCTTTTTAAAATAACCTTCTTATTATTATTAACAATATTTAAGTAATATTCGGTGGAAACTATCTTTTTCAATCAGAAAAATCTGATTGAGATTTCTGATAAATAAATTAGTGAATATGATTGGTCAGTTGACTTAATTATAAGCAATTAAATGGCTTAAATTTTTTATTTTTTAAGGTTTAAGCTGCTTCCGCTTATGTTCGTATCTCCTTTTTTTTTTAACAGAGCTTATGTTCGTATCTCCATTGCTTAGTTCATTGGCTTAATTAGTATTCTTTAACAGATAACTCTAATGCAGTATTAATCCTATTTTTAATACATCCAACTAATATTCTTTGTATCGTTAATTAAAGGGGTATATATAATATCAGCCCCTGTATATTTTCCTTTTGCACAAAATTGCAGTGCGGCTAAATAAAATATAAAAAAGGGAAGCATTAAATTTTAATTTCATTTTCAGACTCCCGTTTAGCATTCCTTCCACGCGCTTGCTTTCCTTCATTATTTCCCTTTCTTCTTTCCTCTGATTGTTATCTTCCATTTTTTGATCGTGCTTTCTAATTGCATCTCCGATCTCAACCATCACCAGCCTTAACTACTCTTTTTCTGAAATCGCATCACCTCCATCTTCGACCAACGAAG
>CATIWJ010166730.1:0-27557 GCA_949640765.1 Croton laevigatus | reverse complement strand
TTCCAGCTCCATTCCAACCTTCTCAGCTGCAATTTCGGTCAATTCTTTGCTCACTTGCTCTTGAACATGCATTCCTAAACTTGCTTGAAACCTCTTAGCTTTGCTTCGTGTCAATGGACCTTAAGGAAGCACCAAAGGATCCTTGACTGTTCCTTGATTCACATCAATGCATCGCACATCGATTTAGGATGTGTGTTGATGCCAGAAGTGAAAGTTATGGCATATGTCTGGCGTCAGCTAAAGCCGCATGAGAAGAATTACCCGACGCACAACCTAGAGTTAGCTGTGATCATGTTAGCATTCAAGACTTAGAGGCATTATGTATATAGGGAAAAGTGCCATATCTTCATTGACCATAAGAGTTTGAAGTATTTGCCTATTCAGAAAGACCTTAATTTACAGCAAAGGAGATGGGTTCAGCTACTAGAAGACTATGACGACGACATCAATTACCATCCGGAAAAGGTGAATGTGGTAGCAAATGCTCTCAGTCGAAAGTTAGTACAAGCAATGAAATATATAAGGGTTAGGGTGACACAAGTAAAAAAGAGAGCATATCTGGCTGAAATGCAAGCAAGGCCCATGTTGTTACAAGAGATTTGTGATGCTCAATAAGGAGATCCACAAGTATAGGAGTGGGTTAAGCAAGTTCAATAAGGAAAAAAAGAGAAGACCATAACCAACCTACCAAATAAATGAAGACCACAACCCAACAATCATTTCCTCCATCTCCCTTTCTATTTTTGGAACCTCGTTCGCTCTTTCAAAAGCAAGAATTGCCACAACTTTTCTGCCAGCAACATATCCCACTTTAGTGATCTCACCTTGGATCAATAAATCACTACTTGGCAAGCCATTTCAACTGATCAAGTCCATGATACAAAAGCATGCCAAAGCTTCTGCCCTCAAGATCCTTCCTCTTTGGCTACTTCATCAAACCATTAGCAACTCCATATTAGCCAAAAAGGGGATAAACAAAGTGTCTCAAAATGATTTCTTTCTTATTTATTGTGCTCACACTTCTACACCCTATTATCGAGTCACAGTCTTCATTAAGCACCTTTTAAAAATCCAAAAATCCACCACCATGAGCCCCAATATCTCTTCCTTCCTTACATTTCTCACAAATCATGTGGTTGATATGGAAGATGAGAGAAAAAAAACTATTTTCTTGAAAAAGATGTGGAAATTCTTCACAATAACAAATTCACCATCAATTACCTCACCCTTGACTACAAAATTATCTCTAAAGGGACTTATTTATACCAACATAATAAGCCTTCTGTTGGTGCTCAAAGGGTTTCACCTCCACCATCCATGAGAACATCAAAGCGTCCTAGAACTTCCTCCCCTTCTCCTTCATCCGAGCACTAAGATTCTAAGAAAATTGATAAAGTCCTTAAAAATCAATCCAAGATTTTAAGGTGGCTTAACAAGATAAATGAAAAACTTGGTATCCCTTGCTCTTCTTCCACTTCTTCCTTTACCTCTAGTGATGATTGTTCTTCCAATGATCAATTTGAATTTCATCCTAGAGAAAACCGTAGGTTTTTTAAGCCAAGGCATTATCCTTAGAGAAGATAGACAAGACTGATTCTATTTTCTTCCTTTATTTCTGCTTTATGCTTGTTTAAGTTTTTTTTTCCTTATGCATTGTAAATTCAATTTCTTTATTAATGAAATTTTAGTTTTTTTAATTCATTTATAACTCTTTTGATCTTTTTGCCAAAAGGAGGAGAATTAAGCTAAGTTGTGCATAATAAAGGGGTTCACTAATTCTAATTCAAAACTAATCTAGTACATAAAGTGAGGAGAGCACTATATGAAATTAAATTTAAGAACATTGACATCATTTCTTGAACATGAATTTCAAAATTGTTTGACCTAAACACATTACATTTCTTTTAATTATCACAACTCAAGTAAATTTGTTAAAAAAATAAAAAAAGAGAGATGGTTGTGCTTGGAAGCCTAAAATTCCTAAGTTTTGAGTATTTGATAAACATACTTAGAATTGTGAGTTAATAACTTTATTTCAAGTATTTTAAGTGTTGTTTCAGCTAATTAAAATCTAGTCTAAGCAAGACAAGTCAGAATTCCAGCAAAACATTAAATTTAGTTTTGGCAATGACGTTGCACATGCGACCTTAACGCCGCCCTCACAAACTAACTCCCATCAATCTATAGGACTTTGTCTCACTCGCGACAAAGGGCTCACACACACAAGAAGAATTCTAGCAATGATGTTGCGCACGCAACCTTAAAATGTCATGCTTGCGAACTAACTTTCATCAATCCAGAGGACTTTGTCTCGTTCGTGACCCAAGCATCTTACTTGTGACAGAATAACTGAAATAGCCATTGCAAATTGTAACTACCACGTCGCACACGCGACATTGCCTTCGTCAGCACCCAACAACTATTGCATTTAATGAAAAACTGAGGTAATAGGTATCCGTTACTAGTCCGTTAAGAAGTTTATGTGAGGGGTCGCACGTAGAAAAATAGAGCAGTATCATTTTCAAGTGAACAACGTGTAGTTTCTTCAATGTGGGTATAAATACTACTCCCACCTACAGAATTTATGAGGTTACTGAACACTCAATTCTTGCACCAACATCATTCATTTTATCTTCATTTATTCTTTGTAATAAATTTGAGTGTTGTTAGTTAGGTGAGTATTAAACCTAACATTTGAGTGCAGTAAAGTTTTAGAGTGAGCTTTAAACTCCAGGTTTTTTGTGTTATTTTAAGGTTTAAGTGTGAGCCATTAAAACACTAAGTTTGAGGTGATCGTAGAAAACCTCTTGTAATCTTTTTAAAGAATAGTGGAACCCGATTATTGGAAGAATCGGAGAAGTTGATGTAGGCTTAAGTTATAGTCAAACCACTATAACTTTCTTTATTTCATCTTTTTCATTATCCACCAAATTCCGCACTTAAACAATTTTTTTATAAATCAACTAATTCACCCCTCTTAGTTGCCTAAAGACCTTTATGTTGATAAACATCTAGAAAATCAAATGGATAAGTAAGGAGGAGGAGGATGAGGAGGAGAAGAAAAAAGAAGAAAAAATAATTAAGGTTTGGTACCTTAACTTTGGAATATGTTAATTTTCTTCAAAATTTTGCATTATGGACTTGTTTGATTTTTACATTATGTTTAAATGTGTTTAATATGCTAGAACATATTTTATATTGAGTAGATGCCATTGGAAACGAAAGAAAGTGAATTGAACACAAATGATACAAAAACCCTTAATTGTCCATAAATTTTGGTGAATTTTTAGGTGACCTTCCTAAATTATTTTTACAAATTAGGCATTTTATCCTCCAATAATATCATAAAAGAAGTCTCAAAATTAATTTTGTGGTAAAAAAATCCATTTTTCCTTAAATGGCGAAGTTTGGCCGAATGGTCTTCATTATGAGGCCAAGAGCACTACTTTGAGTAGCTTAGCATTTTCATCATGTTTTCCTTTGAATTTTGAAATAAAATTTCTTATGTGTTTTTTTAACATGTTAAAGGATGTTTATGACTTACCTTTGGTACTTGAAAGTCCCTTGAATTTGTTGTAACACATCTATTTCAAAGGTTCAAAATTAAGCAAAAGCTAAAGTTTACTATTTCATTTGGTCATTTTGCATTATTCATATGATAATTTACTATTCATTTGGTCATTTTTCAAGAATGAGTTTATATGAAGTTTAAAAGTAAAGAAATGAGTTGTTTTTATAAAGGCAACAATGAAAGAGCAAAAAGTTAAATTGTATGCATTCGCTGATCAACTGTTTAACAATTGTTGATTATTTGTTTATCATTCGTTGGAAACTAATTGAACATAAATGAAACATAATTGGAAATTGTTTATGGAATGTAAGGTGAAACTAAATGGCTTATGCTCTACATGGTTGAGTCGAACATAGTTGATAAAGATATAATACATCATATTAATTATTTGTATTGCAGTACTACTATGATATGAAATCATTCGTCATTCTTTGTAGCTTTGGCTACTACTAATCATTCATATAATGCTAGCTATTGATATTCATTCATTGGCTTTGGAGCAGATATGATATGAGATATTATGATAATATTCATTTGTCATTCGTCATTTGTTGCCTTATCTCTGTAGTTCTACTATGTACCTTATAGAGGAAAAGTAAACAAAATGCCACTTAAGTAAATATGCATATATACTCAGTAATCGGGTATAAGTAACTCATCTGTTTTTAAATGTATTTCTTTGAAGTTATTTTGTTGTTTATTTTCATTCAAATAGTTAAAGTACTCGCTAGGCATTAGTTGCTCAGTGAGTTATTTCCTAACTCGCAGGTTAATCAGCAGCAGTGGTAGATAGATCCGGCTCTAACTCACAGCACTGCACTCCAAGGGTATGATTTCCATTTATTATTTACATATAGTGGCATGTATATAATATAACCAAGACATGATAAGTAATATTTCTAAAGTACTATAGTATGTTGGTTATCCTGTAGTAGATTAGAATATTTATATAAAGTGTTGTTTGCTAAAATGTGCGATGATATATAGAATTGTGAAGTTTTATTTGCAGCTATGATGGAGGTTATAAGGATTGTGTATATAGAAGTGTTTGTGGTGAGACTGGATTTGGGAAAATATTTTCAAGCATGAAAAAAAAAAATCAATTTTGTTGATACTTGGGATATCCATAGTTCTTTCGGAACTCTGCCCAATTTTCTGTAAAAATTTTGGTTAAGTAAATTACAAAAGTAAGTATCATCAAGGCATTCAAACAATTAGTGTGACACCTTATTTCGGTTTACATTAATAGGTCGGGAAGGGATGTTACACTTATAATTACTTATATTGAGTAATATTAATTGATATTGAGCTATGATATTTGGGATATTGACTAATTTTTAGTCATATTGATTAGTAATTTTAATATAATATTGAATGATATTGAGATATAATAACTTATATTGAGTTATATTAATTTATATTGATTTATATTAAGTTATATGGATCTCATATTGGTCTATATTGAGTTATATGGATCTCATATTGGTCTATATTGAGTTATATTAATTTTATATTGATTTATATTAAGTTATATGGATCTCATATTGGTCTATATCAAGTTATATGGATCTTAGTTATATTTAATGGTATATTTACTTATATTAAGTTATATTGATTTTTATATTGATCGATACTAATTTATATTGATTTATTTTGACAAATATTGATTTATTTTTCTAGTAAAGGTCGCCAAAAACCATCCAGCTGTGACAACGGCTTTTTCTCAGCCATCTAGTAAAATTTGGAAGAATTCTAAATTTTGACATTTTTATATTTTTAATTTCTAGTTTAGTAATTAAATTAAATATACAAAGGAGTGGTTTTGAAATTTTAAAAATTCTACACGCATTGTTTAACCTAAAATGCCATTGGTTAATATTGGAAAGAAAGTGCTATTTTTTAATAGAAAAATTACGTATTATTTCACTATATATATATAATTTCTAATAACTGGTTACCTTTTTAAACGAAGACGACTAATTTTTTGAAGAAGAATAATTTTACATTAAAAGAAAAATTGACACACCGAGTTTGTAAACAATCGGTTAGATGCCAGCGCATCTAAAGTAGCAAAATGGTCTTTCTTCATGGTATTCATTTAAGTTCAGGGAGCAAAATGGTTCCCAACAAAATTCAGATGGCGAACTGGGTTTTTTCCTAAGGTTAAGGAAACAAACTATGCATTAGTCTAGTATACATTTGCAAAAGATTAAAAAAGGGTCCTCAATGAAATTGGAGTGCTTTAAGTGAAAATTAGCCGCTTTTTAGCTGCTAGCCTACTAAACACAAATACACTAAAAAAAATTCCTCCACTATAAACTCCCTCCTCTGTCTCTTCGCAAAAGCTCATTTCTCTCCTTCTCCTTTCTCTCTCCTCCTGCCTTTGACCACTAGTCTCACATACTCTTACTCTTAGTCTTACACTCTCTCCTTCTCTCTACCTCTTCTACACTCCTTCCTTCTTCAATCTTTCCAAATTCTGCAAATTACATGCACCTTTTCTCTCTACTCAGATCTCTCCTTCAATGGAAATGCACCCACAACTTATAATCAAACAGAGCCAAGTTTTCAATTTTGATTGAGAGAAACCATTTCTTCTGCCAAGTCTATAGTTCGTTTTCTTAGCCATTGGAGAGAGAGAATAAGCAGAGAAGCAGAAAAAGCTCCGTCTCTGAACCACAGAAATGGCAGCAGCAGAGGTTTCAGAGACTAATAAAGCATCAATACCAGAAGCAGAGAAGAAGAAAGAACAAAGCTTACCATTTTATCAGCTTTTTTCATTTGCCGATAAGTATGATTGGCTACTTATGATCTGTGGTAGTATAGGAGCTATCATTCATGGGTCTTCAATGCCAGTCTTCTTCTTACTATTTGGCGAAATGGTTAATGGCTTTGGAAAAAACCAATCTGATTTAACAAAAATGACCCATGAAGTCTCAAAGGTTTGTTTGAAAATCAAATCTTGTTAGATCCGTTGGATTCATTTTTTTTCATCTTGCTTTTGTTTTTATGCGTTTCCTTGATTGTTACAGTATGCATTATATTTCGTGTATCTTGGGCTTGTAGTGTGCCTATCGTCATATGCAGGTATGGCTTTTTCCTTAACTTACTTGTTTCTTTCTTTCCTTTTGTTTTTGTTGTTTTCTGAGGCATATGGATTACAGAGTAGCACCTGTTTGGTGCATCCAATGGCCCCCATAAGGCACAGCAAAATGTGACTCATGCTTGTGCACCCTGTTCACATCGGACCGGGAGAGGCTTTTAGCCCACGTGTTCCATCCACTGCCCTATCTTATTCTCACTCACCTGTCAATTTCATTGCTTTTACCACCAGAGATTAGCTGCTGGATGTACAGCGGTGAAAGGCAAGCAGGAACACTGAGGAAGAAATACTTAGAGGCTGTTTTAAAACAAGATGTTGGGTTCTTTGATACAGATGCAAGAACTGGTGATATTGTGTTTAGTGTCTCAACAGACACTCTACTTGTCCAAGATGCCATCAGTGAGAAGGTGCTTTTCTTTCCCTCTTTCTGATTCATTTTCTTCTTCGTCCCTTCTCTCTGGTGTTGGGATGGAGTTAAAATTTGCAGCTCATCCTAAATTGAATTGATGCGGGGTCCATATTCAATTTTCTGTTTGACTGGCGCACGTTAGCAAGTCTGACTTAACATGCGCCTACGCTCTTTTTTTTGGTACTTTTGTAATTAATCTGTTTCTTCAAGCAAATCCTTTGTCAATGATACTTGATGATGGAATTTGTTTGTTGTAGTGCAATATTATGATTATGACTTTATATTGAATCAATTATTTGTGATTTTTAGGTGGGGAACTTTATACATTATTTATCAACATTTCTTGCTGGGCTAGTGGTTGGTTTTGTATCAGCATGGAGGTTAGCTTTGCTAAGTGTGGCTGTGATACCAGGTATAGCCTTCGCCGGCGGCTTATATGCTTATACTCTTACCGGTCTCACATCCAAGAGCCGTGAGTCTTATGCACAAGCCGGCATAATTGCCGAGCAGGTGAGATTTAATTAACTCTACAATGGGTTTTGATGCTGAATAAAAGGCTAGTTCAATGTGGAACAGCTGTTCATTGTTCTTGTTTTTTTTTTTCATACTATACGTTCTGTTCCTTCTGGTGTTTTGTCTTGATTCAATCTTTGGATTAATGACAAAGAAAACCAGCTGTGTTGATATCATGTTAGTTTGTGTATTTTGTTTAGCATGGAAAGAAAGTTGCATGCCACTCTGTTTGGAAGTTGCACTTTGTGTTGTTTATGATGATTTTGCATGTGCAACTTTAAAATGGCCATCGCTTTTTCTTTACTTTACTATTTGTTTTTCTTTTCTAAGTCCTGATGTAATCTTTAATTCATTTTTGGCCTTTATGCCCAAAAAATTTCATTTCTTTACTAACAAAAACTTGTAAGCATTGCCATTTGACTATTATCTGCTTTCTTGAATTAGGCCATTGCGCAAGTTCGAACTGTCTACTCTTATGTTGGCGAGAGTAAAGCCTTAAATTACTATTCAGATGCAATACAGAACACTTTACAGCTTGGATATAAGGCGGGAATGGCCAAAGGCTTGGGTCTTGGCTGTACCTACGGAATAGCCTGCATGTCATGGGCCCTTGTATTCTGGTATGCTGGTGTTTTTATCAGAAATGGAGTGACCGATGGAGGGAAGGCATTCACAGCAATTTTTTCTGCCATTGTTGGTGGCATGTAAATATCGAACTACTAAAAGGCTAAAATTTATTATTTAACGTTACCTTTAGAATTAAGTTTGTTAATAATGTTAAATAATTTTTTGACTATTACAGGAGTTTAGGCCAGTCATTCTCAAATCTTGGAGCCTTTAGTAAGGGTAAAACGGCTGGATACAAGTTGATGGAAGTTATCAGACAAAAGCCTACCATAGTTCAGGACTCCTCAGATGGGAAGTGTTTGGCTGAAATCAATGGGAATATAGAATTCAAAAATGTGACTTTCAGCTACCCATCAAGGCCGGATGTTATCATATTCCGTGATTTTTCAATTTTCTTTCCTGCTGGAAAGACCGTTGCTGTTGTTGGTGGTAGTGGTTCTGGCAAAAGTACTGTCGTCTCTTTGATAGAGAGGTTTTATGATCCTAATCAGGGTAATTAAGGAACTTTTTTGAACATGAATTGAAATTTCATGAATGTTGATTACTGAATGTGCTGATATTTTTCTTGCTGGGTGAACAGGACAAGTTTTGCTTGATAATGTGGACATAAAGACCCTTCAACTTAGGTGGTTACGGGATCAGATTGGATTGGTGAACCAAGAACCCGCTCTCTTTGCGACAACAATACTTGAGAACATTCTTTATGGAAAGCCTGATGCGACAATGGACGAAGTGGAAGCTGCTGCATCAGCTGCAAATGCACATAGCTTCATTACCTTGCTTCCTAATGGATATAACACTCAGGTTGGTTCCTGTTTAGCCATATACGTACAGCATAGATTTCATCAATAAAAGCTGTCATTGTTTTCCATGTGAGGCTTTTTTTCCTTGACTTCAATATTTTCACCTTGATATGTTTTGATTAAATATTAACGCTTTGATTCTTATCAGGTGGGAGAGCGAGGAGTGCAACTCTCAGGTGGCCAAAAACAGAGAATTGCAATTGCTAGAGCTATGTTAAAGAACCCAAAGATTCTCCTTCTAGATGAAGCTACCAGTGCCCTTGATGCAAGCTCTGAAAGTATTGTTCAAGAAGCATTAGACCGACTTATGGTTGGAAGAACAACTGTGGTTGTTGCACATCGGCTCTCTACCATAAGAAATGTTGACACAATCGCGGTTATTCAACAAGGACAAGTTGTTGAGACAGGAACCCACGAAGAACTGATTGCCAAAGCAGGAGCATATGCATCGCTAATACGGTTCCAAGAAATGGTGAAAAATCGAGACTTTGCAAACCCATCTACGCACCGTTCGCGTTCATCACGTCTGAGTCATTCACTTTCGACCAAGTCTCTAAGCCTCCGCTCTGGCAGTTTGCGGAACTTGAGCTATTCATATAGCACAGGAGCTGATGGTCGCATTGAGATGATATCAAATGCTGAAACTGACAGAAAAAATCCAGCCCCTCAAGGCTATTTTTGCAGACTGCTCAAGCTAAATGCACCAGAATGGCCATATTCTATAATGGGTGCTGTAGGATCCATTCTTTCTGGCTTTATTGGTCCCACATTTGCCATAGTAATGAGCAACATGATTGAGGTTTTCTACTACCGAAATCCTGCCTCCATGGAAAGAAAGACAAAGGAGTACGTTTTCATTTACATTGGTGCGGGTCTGTATGCAGTTGTTGCGTATTTGATTCAGCATTACTTCTTCAGTATTATGGGAGAGAACCTAACTACAAGAGTTCGAAGAATGATGCTAGCAGGTAGAACATGGTTGGTAACTAGTTTGTTTTAGCATTGTTCTGTAAAGAATTTTCCTGACTATCCTATGTTTGCTTTTAACTTTTTTTAAGCAATTCTGAGGAATGAAGTTGGATGGTTCGACGAAGAAGAGCATAATTCGAGCCTTGTTGCGGCTCGATTAGCTACAGATGCAGCGGATGTAAAATCTGCAATTGCTGAGAGAATATCTGTGATACTACAAAACATGACCTCTCTACTGACTTCATTTGTAGTTGCTTTCATTGTGGAATGGAGGGTATCACTTCTCATTTTGGGGACCTTCCCTCTTCTGGTTCTTGCCAACTTTGCCCAGGTAAGTTGTATAACCATATTAAATATCATCTTATCCTTTACTCGGGAAATTTTTTTTTTCCACTGCTGACAGACCATTGACCGGTAAATACTTGTAGCCATAAAGTCATAACCATGTTACTGCCATTTTCTTTCCTTGGGTTCAACTAGGGCGAAAGGGTAAATTAAACAAAAATGAAGTCCCTTATTTATTAACAGTGTCAGATCCTTGCATCTCCTTTTTGATATCTGGAATTTGAGACTTCACTACGCCTCTTCACTAGACGACAAAAGATATGGAAATTAAAACGTGTCCTCCTATCAGCTGAGCACATGGCTTCCTCAAAAGCCTCAATTAATAAGTAACAATAAACAAATCTTCTTAATAATCAACAAGATTCCATCTGTTTGCTTAACTTCTCGAGGAGTTATGGCCTCCTATTCTTTGATTTTCTTTTCAGTCAAAATCTATGGACAAGCAATTTTATTTTTATTTCTTGATGATGGGTTAACTGGGCACCGACACTGAACCATCCAGTGCACACATAACAGTTCTTGGTAGATGAGCTTTCAGTGCTTTCTTTTACCACTGTATTCTTAGCCCGTGAATCAAATAATTTATGACACATTTTTTTAAAATAAAAGAAAAACTCTGCTCACAATGTGTTTTTTTCTCGGAGAGAGTCAGAGTCAAATAGTAGCCTGACAGACCCAATTTCTGCATTGTTGTCGTTTTGGCTGTGGACTTGTCGTTTAGGCCTGAATCTTGAAGAAATTTTGTTATACGATTACAGTTGTTATCTGCGCATGCTGTGTCAATAGTGTTGCTTGGGGGATGTATGTATGGAGTGGTCATAATCCTGGATGTGTCTTATATGGTTTTACTCCCAGTGGGTCCTCTAACTCTTTTCATTTTGCAAGTTACCATTTCTTGCTGGCCCAACACTGGATTTTTTTGTTTTATATTGCAGCAGTGAGAAATTAAAATAAAAATAATTATAATCCTTTACCTTCTTGAACAATAATAATCAAAATGGATTCTAATTTCTAAACGGCACAATACATAATTTATCGGACAAAAAATCATTTTAATCCCTGAACTTTCAACGGTCCATACATTTCTGAACTCTACTTCGTTTTATGCATTCTTTTGATAGGCTGATGAATGTTTCTCTTTATTGAAATACACTATGGCTAAATTGCAAACTAAAATTATTTGTCTTGATTATGTTTGTAGCAACTTTCTCTTAAGGGGTTCGCTGGAGACACGGCCAAGGCTCATGCAAAGACTAGCATGATAGCTGGTGAGGGTGTGAGCAATATCCGAACTGTTGCAGCTTTTAATGCCCAAGATAAAATACTCTCTCTGTTCGGCCATGAACTTCGAGTTCCACAGCTTCGCAGTCTACGCAAGAGCCAAACATCTGGCCTTCTCTTTGGCCTCTCTCAGCTTGCTCTATATGCCTCTGAAGCTTTGATCCTCTGGTACGGAGCTCACCTTGTGAGCAAAGGTGTCTCCACTTTTTCCAAGGTTATTAAGGTGTTTGTAGTCCTAGTGATCACAGCCAATTCAGTTGCAGAAACTGTTAGCCTTGCTCCGGAGATCATAAGGGGTGGTGAAGCTGTGGGTTCTGTATTTTCCATTTTAGACCGTTCTACTAGGATTGACCCTGATGATCCTGAGGCTGAGCCTGTTGAATCTATCCGTGGGGAAATTGAGCTTAGGCATGTTGATTTTTCATACCCTTCAAGACCCGATGTTCCAGTGTTTAAAGACCTCCATCTCAGAATCCGAGCAGGTCAAAGCCAAGCCCTTGTTGGAGCTAGTGGGTGTGGGAAGAGTTCTGTCATTGCATTAATCGAGCGATTTTATGATCCAACTGCTGGAAAGGTTATGATCGATGGGAAGGATATTCGACGTTTGAATCTCAAGACTTTAAGACTTAAAGTTGGATTAGTACAGCAAGAGCCAGCCCTTTTTGCAGCAAGCATTTTTGATAACATTGCCTATGGTAAAGACGGTGCAACTGAAGCTGAAGTGATCGAGGCAGCTCGTGCAGCTAACGTTCATGGTTTTGTAAGCGCATTGCCTGATGGTTACAAAACTCCGGTAGGCGAGAGAGGCGTACAGCTCTCTGGAGGACAAAAACAAAGAATTGCAATTGCAAGAGCTGTTCTTAAAGACCCAGCAATACTTTTACTAGATGAGGCCACAAGTGCACTTGATGCAGAATCTGAATGTGTGCTTCAAGAAGCACTGGAGAGGCTAATGAGAGGTCGGACCACAGTGCTCGTCGCACACAGGCTATCAACCATTAGAGGGGTAGATAGTATCGGAGTTGTTCAAGACGGAAGGATTGTAGAGCAAGGCAGCCACTCCGAATTAGTAAGCCGAGTTGATGGGGCATACTCTAGACTATTGCAGCTACAACAGCATCACATATGATAAATTTTGATGGAAGCAACATGGCCTTGTTTGTTGGTGATTATGTTTGGGGTCCCATTAACCTTTTATGCTTCATTTTTTTAATTTTCTATTTTTGAATGATTATGACAGTTGTAGATATGGGAATGTGGAGATTATCTGAGAACAATCATCACCCCATTTCCAATGGGGGGATATGAAGCATGTTTCTATATTGTTAAATATCTAATGGCTCGTAAGCCTTTTATTGTCTATCTGGTTGGCTGGTGATTAGATCAAGTCTTTCTTTCTTTCTTTCTTTCTTTCTTTCTTTTTTCCTGTCCTTGTGTAATTGTTATTTACTTATTTGTTACTTTGTAGTACCAAAAAAGCAAAAGCCCAAGCCACCTTTTGCAACTTTCTTAGAAGTCTCTCTCTCTCTCTCTCTCTTCTACATTGCATGTGTACGCTAAAGTGTTGTTTTCTGTTGAAGATAAAAGCAACCCACCTTCTCCTTTTTCAGTATTATATTTTTCTTCTGTTCAAGGCCCACATGCATCACATGGCATTCCCATCATAAATTAAATCATAAGCTGGCCTACCAGGAAGAGGTTTTAGACTTCTAAACCAAACTTTAGGGTTCAAATTTTTTTTAACATACATATTCTGCTATAGGAGAATTGGGGAAGGGTAGGGACGGAGCTATATATGGGTTTAGGGTGGTTTTGGGCCCCATAAAATTTTAAAAATATATATAATTACTAGAGGAAGCAAGCAATATTCTGCATATGGTGTAGTGGTGATGGGCTTTCAAAATTGGGCCCCCATTTAAAAGAAGCTGGCTCCGTCCCTAAGAAAGGGGATTGAGATAAGCCTCGAATCCGGGACCCCAGTCTTAGAAAAGAGATGTCTTACCACTAGGCAGTCTCTTGAGCTTTTTAGGGTTCCAATTTTGGGGTTGGGAAGGGAGAAAAGGGTTACACACGAAATGAAATTGAAAAAATTAAATTGTGAGTGCTGTTCCATATTGGGCTTTTAAAAACCTGGGTTGGATATTGGGTTTCTGCAAAACTAGAATCCAGGTTACTTAATTTTGGAAAAAAAAGTTGATATTTACTTAACACTGGACTTTCTATTATGTGATTATATACAAATTCATAAAAAATATATTTATATACAATTTCATATACTTATATACAAATTATAAATATATTTTATACAGTCTTTATATACACATATTGATAGCATGTAAATACAACATACTTTTGGTCCCTAATTTATTTGATTTTTATTATGCTTAAATTTGAATTTTTACTTGCTTTTATATATTTTGATTGGGAATTGCTAGATGTGATGAAAAGGAATCATTTTTAGCATATTTAAGGAGTTTTAATGCAGAGAAACTGCTGCTGGAGTTTTCTTGAACGTTTTCGACACTATTGGAGGTTAGCCTTGGGCAAGACTACTGGTCAAGACAGAGAATTGCAGGCTGCACTTATTTGGAAGATGGGCCCACAAATTTTAATTGATGTTTTAAGCTTAAATTACTATCTAGGAAGGAGATTTGAACATTAATTTATGAGCCAATTTTATTATATTAGTGTGTGTGCCTTAGTTTTATTAACATATAAGTGTAAATTAGGTCTTTTGGAGAGCATCCTATTTTATCCTCAACATTATTATGTTTCTAGGTTTTCTTTTTGAAGAACAGACGTGTCTTCCATAGCCATTAGAGGCTAACCTCTTCTCTTCAGCTAAGAGTTAACTCGAAGTTGATTTTTTTTCATATTTGTGAAATCTTAATACTCTTTATCTTTACTTTTTAATTTCTATTACATTCATGCTTTTACTGCAACTTATTAGGAAACTTCATCCTTAATGTATTTTGTTAGTTAATTGATTTGGCCAATTGATTAATTGATAGAATGCGTATAGCTAGTCAATGAGATTAAATACATAATTGTTTAGTAGAATTGATGAAAGTAGTGATTGGTATAACTTGATTGTGACCAGGCTTTCTAGTGTTTATTGCAATTGATAAATTAAATCCTTCATTATACTTAGGGTTGTTTGTTAGTTAGAGGTTATTATTATATCGTATTTTAATAATCTATTAATATGGAAAAATTGGTTAGGGGGATGTTTCCTGTCATGCTCCAACTTTTATTTAACCAAGTGAATTATGGGTCGTCGTGTGTTAACGGTGATTTCGACATGTATTCCGAGACTCGATGTGTGGGAAGCGTCAGAGTCGACCTCGGGAACCACGCTAATGCCGAAAGAATATCAAGGTAATTTATATACTAAGTCAATTGATGTTTGAGTATGGTTGGGCCAATTAAGAATGAATGAATGTTATTTAATGGGCCAAAAATATAAGAATAGCCTTTAGAATAAGAGGAAGATTGGGAGATGGGCCAAAGCCCACACATCTTAAAAACTAACTCATGAGCCCAAATGACATGTATTTAAATGCACCCAGAATATCTTCTTCCACCAACTCCACTGTAGAATTTTCCACCACCATCTTCTTCTCCTTGATTGCCACCTACCCTCTCTTCTTTCTTTCAAACATTCTGTGATGCCCATTAATCCGACTATTTCTAGCCGAACTAAAAGTGTCACACTGTATATTACCTGGTATACAGATCATATTCTAAATTTATTACAAAATATGGGTACATTTATTTTTTCTAAAATGTTCTTTCTTGAAATCTGACTTTATCTTCACAGTATATGCTAATGTAAGGGGGCGTTTGGTTGGGGGTAATCAGGAAAGGGAATAAAACCATTTGTGGTTGTTTGTTTGGCCTTTTTAATCATTCCCTTTACCCATTTTTAGTTTTAGCTTTCCCCCCAATTCTCCCAAAGTGATTCCCCAAACTCCCAAGGGTTTTCTATTCCCTTTCCCTTCCTCATTCCCTGATCAAGTATAATAATAATAATAAATATTATTAATAATAAATAATAATAATAATAATAAATAAATACATAAATAATAATAATAATAATAATAATTCCGATTCCCTGATTCAAACCAAACAGTCACAAAAGAAATTAAGGGGCAAACCATTCCGTTTCTAGAGCATAACCAAACAGGGAAATGTATTCTGATTCTCTGTTTCCTTTCCCCTTATTTCCCTTTTTTGATTCCATTCCGTTTCCCATACGCGAACCAAACGGGCCCTCCTAAGTTCTTCGTGTTCCTGATGCTATCTGACGGTTCCAGTTCTTTTACTTCTTTCGGAGACCCACAAGTTTAGAATAAACCAAACTTACTGAGCTATTACGCTCAGTGGATACTTTAACTATTTGAAAGCAATAATAATTTAAAAACACATGCAGTATTTAAAATCTAATTGCACATCAATATGGAGTATTAAATTAACCAAATATTTATTAATCAAGCCAAATCATTCTTTTTTTTTTAATAAAATACTAAATATGTTTAATAAATCACCTTTAATGAAGTAGTAAATAAGCAAATTCAATCACTTTCAATAAAATAATTAATTAACCAAATAAATTTACTTTTATTTTTATTTTTGATGTTTGGATGGCTCTACTAGGCATTTAGGTGAACGTAGGGATAAAGCTACTGTATGTAATTCTGAATTCTATATGGCATGGTTTTCACATGCAAATTCTGAAGTCTGTATGTTTAACGGCCGTATCCAAAATTTCAAAAGTATAACCGAAATCTGACCTATCGCAGGCTTTGTTCAGTATTATTGAAAGTCAACCCAAAATCTGACTTAGTTGTTTGTAGTACTGCTAAATATATGATGCATCATACTTTTATCACACTAGTTCAAGTAACCTGAGTAGAGCAAAATAAAAATTTTTCTGAAGTCACCAATTAATCACAAATAATATATTTTTCCCAAATCACAATTTTCATCATAAAATAATAATTTTGTCCAAATCACGATTTAAATCGTAATATATTACAAATCAGTAGAAAATAACAATTTTCTCAAAATTATCAATAATGCAATAACAATAATTATGCATGAGATTTAAAAATAATATACCGATATTTTCATAATTAAAGTATCAAACACAAAATCATTACAACTCAATCTTTTCAAAGTTAAAGTATCAGATCTTATTTTTTGCAGCCTCCTCTATTCTACGTTTCCTTTTTGTTTCAGTTCCTCCTCCTTCTTTTTGGACAGACCTATTGTCATTAATATATATATTTTTATAAGAAAAATGTTGTCCAAATATTTTTCTCTAAGTATCTCCCCTTTTTATTTCATATTTTAATTATTTTCTTCATTAAATGTCCAAATATAACAATTTTTATCTCCAAATATTTTTTTATAATGTATTACATTAATTTAATTCATTTAACAGATGTCTAGATTTATATTTGGTATCCAAATATTTTATTTAGGTCCCTAAATGTATTAAATCTCAAAATAATTACATTTTAATTAATTAAATAGGCTATTGGACCTATTTGAAAAGAGAAATAAAGTTCAAGAGTTGATTACTTAAGAAAACAGAGGCGAAAGGGCATAAATGAAATGCGGCAGAAACTTTAGGGGCGACGGTGTAATTTTTGAACAGTTGGGAACTGATCTGGTAAAATGCCCACCAAAATGACGGCATTTTAGGCCTATCAGACGCATGCCCTAAAGGGTCAGAATGATGCCGTTTTGCATAGCCCAAAACGTAGTCATTCCAATCGACTTCCTTGTCCGGTTGCGCCTAGAACGGGTCGAAATGCTGAAACTGGTACCCGACCTTATCTCGAGTTTTCGGCGGCCATTTTCGACGAGCCGCCTACCAAAGCCTTTGTCTTCTCACCGTCGATCATACATGGCCTCAAATCCGGTAGAAAATGATCGAAAAATGGTGATAATTGAGGACGAAGGAACTGGTATATTTTTGGATTTTTACGTCTGACCCGGTAGGAACTAGCTTTTTCGGTTATGGATTGCGGTGTTTCTCACGTCTATCTTGATCACCAGACTCCTAGGAGTGGATTGGTGGTCTTTGTTTCTAAATTTGATACAGGATAGTAAAATTACTATAATTTTTCCTTTAGTTTTGTTTTTTATTTACAGAGCATTTTCTCTCTTCCCTTCTGCTTTCTTTCCATTTTGTTCTTTTATCAATTCTCCCTCATTTATAGTTAACATTGATTTCTGATCACTAAAGCTCCCCTACAGTTACATACTCCCCCATTCCTTCATTCTTAACCTTTTATCAAACAAAATAAATCAGCACCATACCTATACCCGCACCATACCTATACCCACACATGCCATATTCCTTGCCAACAATCATTTTATTATTATTATTATTATTTTATTTTAATTTATTTATATATTATTATTATGATTATTTATTGGGTATTTTTATTTTTATTTCTAGAAATGTGTCCACGCGAATCTTCCATACCGTACTTTTCTTAAGGTCGACTAATTATTTTAAATCACTTTTGGATTTACTATGTTAAATTAATTATTCGAAATTAGAATACCGTAATTAGTTACGAATATTTACTTATTTACTCCAAAAACACCAATAGAATTACAAATTGATCCTTTATATTATTTTTCCGTAATTAAAATTGGGCTGTGACAACCATGTGAATATTATGGGCTTCACGTTTCATATATTCATAAAAAAAAAAACAGCCTATTCCTTTTCCTAAACATAAGGAGCTAATATCACATCATGATGCCTTTTTATGTTTGCCAAATAAGTAAAATCCAAGTGAAATATATGTGAATGGTATGGGCTTCACGTGAATTATGTTTGCTGAATAATGTGTGCCAGCATTGTTTGTGAATCTTCTAGCTTGAAGTTGTATTATTTAATTTGTGCTAATGCCTATAAATGGGTTTGCAAAATGTTTCATTTGACACTTGATTTGGAAATAAAATTTCAGTTCTTCTTTTAGAAGATTATTTTTCTACTCTTAAATTTATTCTTAAATTTTGAGAGTACTTGTATCCTTGGATTGACTTTTCTAAGGTGGTGATTCAAGCCTAATACTCATCGTAGCTAAATATTTGATTCTACCATAATCGAAAAAATATTAATCCCAGTACGACATCGGTGTCAAGCCATGCATGTTACCTTCCTGGAAACTTCAAGCTTATCCATAGACAAATCTTCAGTCATCATGTCAAAGCCATTGACATCGGTGTGAATCTTTTCCAACTAATAACTTAATCTCTAGCGAATCACGTATCCAATATACAGATCGCAGACTAGCGGTTCATGGTTCGGCAAGTTAGTTTAAACTGGCGGTTCCAACTAGGTTCACCTACGGTTTAGGCAATTTCTTGATGGTTGAACCCGGCTTTGGGTGGTTCAGGCCAAGACAATTATGATTAATAAAATGAACATGAACATGACAATCCACTTTATGGCTGCCGGTTTGGGTTTTCACGGTTATGGTGAGCCGGTTTTATTTTAGTCGTGACCACCTCATATGTAGTCGATTCCTATTTGTTTGGAACTATGACTTAGTTATTTCTATGTCAAATTGGTTTGGTCATAATCTTAAAAAATTCTACTTTTAATATCTTGAATCGAACTCATTGTATATGAACGGGTGAAGTACGCCTTATTATGGTGTTATTCAGGCGGTAGAAATTATGATCTGTATAATTTATGATACAATGCCACATTTTTAATACTAAAAATATTGTTGAAACTGATTTAGGGGTTTAACACAGACATTATATAAAAACAATTTAAAAGTCCATACAAATATGTAAATGATTGACTTTCAAGAGCGGAAAAATACTTAAAAGTTGCTATTGTGCAGAGTCAAACACCCCTTCAAACATAGATGTTACAAGTGAGGTTCAAATTTAATACCTAACTTAAGGAGCCCATCATTAGACTGACATTCAAAAGCATATGAATTACAAGCCAAGAGTTGAAGGGCAGTCATTCCATCTGTATCTCTTTCATCAATCAATTGTGGATAATCATTTGCAATTTGTAGTGCCAAATTTGATCTTGCATTTTTTAAAAAAAAGTCTGGTTTTGCATCAAAACTAAAATTGAAAACAAAAATTTGCAATTTCCACATACCAAACCTATATGAAGAATAGTAGTTTATCTCACCTTTGAAGATAAAAATGATGGTGTTTATACGGGAATTTGTAAAAAAAATGCTAATTGATTAATATTTATTAGTTAATTAACTAAATTAAATAAAATAACCAAAATAAATATTAAATAGTTATTTAATATTTTGATAATTATCACATTAAATAAATTATGTGATAATATAAAAAAGACGGGACCAATAGAAATGCTCCAGGTGGACCAATCAAATCACTTCACTTGATGGGCAAGTATCCCAAAATCTCTATAAATAGACTACCTCTCTTCAATTGAAGGGACAAAAAAATTCAAGACTCTGAGGCTCTAACAAACTGGAGACTCCAAAGCTCTTGCAAATCAAAGACTCTGAAACTCTTGCAAATCAAAGCCCTTTTCAAAGTTCAAAGGCTTGTCTGAAGATCGTTAACAAAGCTTTGTAGTCATTCAAGTCCAAGCTCAAAAGCTCAAATCAAGTTGAAGATCCAGTCAAATTCAACTCAAATCAAGATCAACCGATTCGAAATCAAGTCTCCGAGACCCTCGCATCGTGTTTATCGCAAAGAGAAGAATCAGAGGATTTTCAATAGAGATGGTAACCGCTATATTTTCTTTTATTTGTTTTTCTTGTTTTCAAGAATGCAAAATTTGTTCCCACAAATTTTTGGCACGCCCAGTGAGACAGTCTCTACCTCTCATCTCTTCACTTTGCAACCTTCAACATACAAGTTTCAAGTTTTAAATCATCATCAATAGCACTGAGGAAGATCATTGTCACCCCAAAGGCATTGAAAGGAAAAGCTGCTACAACTATGAGAACTGTTGAAAAGGATGAAGTTCCAATGAATTATGATGTAGAGGAGGCACTTCTGATGCAAGCTCTAGTATTCCAATCAAGATCAAATTGCTTGACGCAGTTTACTAAAAAGCTCCTTCAGCCTAACATGTTCTTGATGATCTGCAGGGAGAATTGACTGACATGGAAGAAGTTATCCATGATTCTATTACTGAATCTACTCCAATGGTGTTACAAAAAACAAAACTGGAAGCAGATGACTCAAGTGCAATATCAGTCATGATGACAGATGCAGCATCAATGGAGGACCAGCTGACCCTCATGAAAGAGCAATTAGACAGCCTTAACAATGTTGTTTGTGGGAAGGACAATCAAATTGAAGCATTGATGAAAAAGTTGGAAAGCATGGCTAGAGAGGGGCATGCGGTCGAAGTTGATGAATCTTCACCAGCATGATATCAACTCCATTAAAAGGAGATCATTGGAGTTGTTTCTTCTACAAAGTCTATGGATACTATGTAAGTGGCTTCTAATAGGTCAATTTTTGCAATCCAATTAAAAGAGCTTATTAAAAAAGCATTGAAGGATCAAATATAGACATCGACACAGTTGTCATACACGTATTCCAAGCCATATACCCCAAGAATTGATTGTTTGACCATGCCAGCAAATTACCAACCTCTAAAATTCCAACTATTTGATAGAAAGGGCAACCAAGACAGCATATTTCTCACTTTGTGGAAACATACAACACTGGAACTAGTGGAGATTTATTGGTCAAGCAACTTATTCACTCTCTGAAAGGCAATGCCTATGACTGGTACACAAACATTGAAGCTGGATCTATCGATAATTGGGAGCAGCTGGAACATGAGTTCTTAAATCACTTTTATAGCACAACCGCATTGTCAGTATGATTAAGCTCAATTATAATGATAGGTTGTCTGAATCTTCTGCAATTGACATGTGCATTAAAGGCATCGGGGTTTATGCTACATTTTGCAAGGAATCAGGCCTCATACATTCAAAGATCTAATAACTCAAGCTTAGATATGGAGCTTAGTATTTTTTATAATGGGAATCACAACATCCCCATTCAAGAACCTAAAAAGAATAATGATAAGCAAAAGTCTGTCAAAGCAACCCAAAAATTAGAAAGCAATGAAGCAATGGTAGTCTCCACAACACCCATCAAAGTCAACTAGCTTCTTAATAAGGAAGACCAAAGGCCTCATTGAAAGAAAGGCAAGAAAAGCAGTATTCTTTTGCAGATATTAAAGTATAAAAAATGTTTGATGAGCTCCTCCAAACCAATCTCATCCAGTTACCTGAGATGAAGTGCCGGGAGCAAGCTAACAAGGTGAATGATCCCAAGTATTGCAAGTATCACAGATTGATCAGTCACCCAATAAAGAAGTGTTTTGCTTTTAAGAACAAAATTATAAATTTGCTGGAGAATGGTAACATAGTCTTTGATGAAGAAGAAGTGACTACAAATTCTACCACTGTCGCGATCAATGGCATACCCTCTTCACCTACAAAGATAATGGTGAAATTTGGTATGTTTGACCTAATTAAAGTTGATGCTCATTCTCTGAAAAAGGTTTATATGCCTCACAAGCTTCATTCATAAAAGCAAAAAGAGGATAATAATAAAGAGCAATCAGGCGATGAAAGTTAGACACTAGTTACTCGAAAAAGGAATGAAAAGAAGCATCTTTCTCAAGACAAGCCAAATCCACAGAGAAACTGGGTGCTCAGGAAATCTGCTATGCCACTACAACCTTCAAAATCCAGAAAACCCAAAAAAGCATTAAGGTTGCAAAAGATGGATGCTAAGACTCTACAAGAAAGTCTGTCACTTTAGCAGAATTCATGCAAAAAGGTTTTCTAAATACTGATGTTCAACTCTTGTTATAATATGGAAGAGGAAGAAAGTCCAAATAGTAAAGATGAAGCTCAAGAAGTAAAAGCTTATTTTACTAACATTAAGAAAATTATTTTCACTGATGAGGACATAATGCTTGGATGTAAACCTAATAATCGTACTTTGTTTATGGCTGGGTACATCTATGAAAAGAAAGTGTATAGGATTTTGGTTGATCCTAAGTCAATCGTCAATATCATATCCCTTAAAACTGTCCCTTAAAACTTATAAAAGATTATAATGCCCATTGATGAGTTAAAGCAAAGTCAACTAGTGATTTATGGCTTCAACCAAGATGGATAAAGGCCAATAGGAAGAATTCAACTTCAGCTACATATTAAAGATATGTAGTCTAATGTTCTCTTCTATGTATTTGATGCAATGACCATATATAATGCATTATTGGGTCGTCCATAGATTCATGCAAGCCATCAACATTTCATCAATGCTTCAAATATGTAAAAGATGGTCAAGTGAAGATAATAGTTAATAATTCAAAGCCATTCATTAAAGCAGACTCATACTTTGTTGATGCAAAGTTCTAGATAAAGGAGTTTACAATTGAAGAAATCCTCCTCAAGAAAGCAAAGGAGAGTCTAGTGAACCTAGTTCAAAGGGAAAACTAGAGGAATCTAAAGGAGAAAGCATGGTAGTAAATCAACCGGTAATAAAAGAAGTGAAGGTTTGATGGGTTCAAGTGTCTAAAGGCAAAGATGCTCAAGCCTCTACTCAAAAGATGAAAGAATATATCACAAAAGGTTTGAAGGACCTGACTCTTCCAGTCATAAGTTTGGTTGCACCAAGAATGACAAATTCGCTTTATCAAAATTTTACAAAATCTTCATAAAATTTGCAAGAAGGAAGAAAAGCATTGCCTTCTAGAAGATCTGACGAATTTGATCCAAATGCTTATAAGTTATCGGCTAAGGTTGGATATGGTATAAAAAATGTGATCAAATTGAAGCATGATTTCCATAATAAAGAGGCATCCTCCCAAGGAATTTATAGAGAATGGAAGAAAAAGAGTACCTACCAAAAGTCTAAAGCTGGCATAGGACCTCCTCCTTTGCATTTGAAGATAAAAAAGGCCGCTACAAACTGTGTCAGTGCAGAAAATGACTCAGAGTGCGATACTTCAAAGCTTTCTATGTTTGATCGCCTTGAAACTTCTTCAAATTGAGTTTTAGTCTTTGATCAAATTGGGAGCTATTCATCAAAGATTGGGAGTCTTAAAGCTAGCAAAAATTGATGAGAAGAAAACCTCTGTCCATCAAAGATTGAGAGTCTCAAAGGTAACAGAAAGTAATAAAAAGAAGACCACTATGACAATTAACTATAATGATTTATGAAATGAAAGGTTGAGTGGGTTGTGATAACAAATTCAGTGTTAAAGGTAAAGCCACACATAATAATGTCTACTAATCAAAATCCCAAACACCAAGAAGAGGAGCAAGATGACATGTTTGTTGGCCACATCACCTTTTAATAAGATAATGAAGAACAAGTCTTCACGGTGGAAAAAGTAGATATGCACCTAAATTTTTGAAAAAGCCAGCAAAGCAACCATCGATGAACTGTAGGAGGTACATATTGGGACATCAGAAGACAAATGTCTAATCTATCTCAGGGCAAACTTCTCTCCAGAAGAAAAAGTCTAGTATGTAGAACTATTGCGTGAGTATCATAATGTGTTTGTATAGTCATACAGGGAAATACTAGGATTAGATCCTAAGGTTTTCATCCATAACTTAGTAATCAAGAAAGGGGTAAATCTGATAAAGTAGGCACAAAGAAAATTTCATCCCGACTTGATTCTGTAGATATAAACTGAAGTTAATAAGCTTTTATTGATGCTGGATTCATTAGGGAGGTAAAGTATCCCACCTGGATATCCAATATCATCCTAGTTAAAAAGAAGAATGGGCAAATAAGAATGTGTGTGGACTTTCGTGATCTCAATGCTGCTTGCCCAAAGGATGATTTCCCTCTCCCTATCATTGAAGTTATGGTAGATGCGACCACATGATATGAACGACCTTTTTTTTTATGGATGGTTCGTTTGATTATAATCAAATTTCAATGGCAATAAAAGATGCAGAAGTAACAGCATTTAGAACTCCAAAAGGGATCTATTGCTATACAGTCATGCCATTTGGTTTGAAGAATGTTGGTGCTAACTACTAGTGAGCCATGTAGAAAATCTTTGATGAAATGCTTCACAATAATATTGAATGCTATGTTGATGATTTGGTGGTAAAGACAAAGAATGCAAACAGACACATAGAGGATCTTCGATAAGTATTCGAAAGATTGCATATTTATCAACTTAAGATGAATTCTTTGAAATGTGCATTTAGAGTCTCTGTAGGGAAATTCTTAGGGTTTATTGTCAAGAACTGTGGGATAGAAATTGACCAATCAAAGATTCATGAAATTCTAAAAATGACAGAACCTCACAATATTCATGAGCTCAAAAGCCTATAAGGAAAACTAGCATACATCCAGAGATTCATCTCAAACTTGGCAGGAAGATGTTAGCCATTTAGTCGCTTGATGAAAAAGGGTGTTCCTTTTGAATGAGATAAAGCATGTAGAAATATTTTCAAAAGGATCAAGGCATACTTATTGAAACCACTAATTCTGAAAGCACCCATATAAGGGTGTCCTCTCATTTTATACATTGCAGTGCAGGAATGCTATTTGAGAGTACTATTGGCTCAACAAAATGATGATGTAAAAGAAAATATGCTTTACTATCTCAGTATAATGTTGACTCAAGTTGAGCAAAGGTATTCACTTATCGAGAAAATGTATTTAGCATTGATGTTTGCGATAAAAAATTTGAGACATTATTTGCAAGCATATACAGTCCGATTAATCTCCCGGGCTAATCTAATAAAATATATGATAACAAGGTCAATTCTTTCAGGAAGATTAGCAAAGTGGGCTCTTTTACTTCAAGAATTTGAAATAACATATATGCCACAGAAAGCTATAAAGGGGCAAGCTTTAGCTGACATCCTCGTAAATCATCCAATTCTTGGAGACTGGAACTTCTCTGAAGATTTGCTAGATGAAGAAGTATTTCTTATTGAGATCCCATAAACTTGGAAAATGTTCTTTGATGGGGCAGCAAGTATTAGTGGAGCTGGTGCTGGAGTCGTCTTCATCAGTCTAAGTGGCAAGGTGATACCTTTCGCATTCAACTTGGTAGAAAAGTGCTCCAACAATGTCTCTGAATATCAAGCTTTGATACTTGGCTTAGAATTGGCAATTGAGATGGAAATAACTCATCTAAGAGTATTTGGTGACTCAAAATTGGTTATTAACAATTTGCTCTCTATCTGTGAAGTGAGAAAAATAGAGTTGTTTTCATATTTCAAATATGCTAATAATCTCCTCACTTCGTTTGACAGCATTTCCTTGATGAATAAATAGGCTGACGTGTTGGCTAACCTAGTAACAACTTTTGTATCATCTGAAAAAAGACAAGTGTACCTACTTGCCAGTGATGGGTAGTACTAGTAATGCTTGATAATGAAGTTGAAGATACACATATTGTGTCAGTCAATCAAGTTGAAAAAGAAAACTGGCAACAACCGCTCGTGGATTATATTGAACATGGAAAATTGCCTGATGATCCAAAGAAGAGAATTGTGTTGACTCAAGATCCCAAAATCACTTGGTTTTGATTATTTGCCAAAATTACTTGAACTTGTGATTTACTAATGTTATTTCAAGCGTTTAAGTATAGCTCTAGCAAGTATGAACTATCATAAGTGAAGACACAAAGTTAAACTTTCAAAAGAATTGATGTTCTTGAAGACCGACTGCTTCTTCGCAAGAGATATCAAAATTTTAGCACTGCGCACTAGTTAGTATTTTCGCCATAACTTTTGATTTACAAGTCCAAATGAGGTGATTCAAAAGGCTATAAAAAGCTAACATCCGTGGCTACACAAAATGCTTCTACCATATTTTCATAAAATGTATAGATAAGTCGTGGTCGTGACATAAAGGTCCTGGTCGTGACTAGTCAAGCAGGAAATTGCCTCAAGCCAGGACTGTTGTGACTTCCTTGTCTCGGCCCGCTACCCAGCCTCAGCAATAGAGTCACGGTCGCGACTCAACCACCAAAATTTTCATGAAGCCCCTGGATAACTCGCGACTCAAAGTCTCACCATAGTCTCGTCCGCTACTTTTAAAAGTTCAAATGCTGCCACTTGACAAGTCTCGGTCGTGACACTTTGGTCTCGGTCATGACCTGACAACAGTCAGGATATGATTGGGCAATTTTCAAATCAAAAGAGCCGTTGATGCCCACTTGTCAAGTTTCCATCGAGACACAATGAGTCTCGGTCGTGACACTTTGGTCTCGGTCATGACCTGACAACAGTTAGGATATGATTGGGCAATTTTCAAATCAAAAGAGCCGTTGATGCCCACTTGTCAAGTTTCCATCGAGACACAATGAGTCTCGGTCGTGACATGGCAAATGTCAGCAAATCATTGGGCAACCCATAAGATGATGTTGGATGTTACAGAGAATTATTTTAGCCGTTGCAGGACTTTTGGATAAGTCGCGGTCGCAACCATGGAGTCTCGGTTGCGACCCAGCTGTAAGTTTAGAACAATGATTTTTTTCTCTGATTCCCCAACGGCTAATTTTCACTTATGGGTATAAATACCCATTGATATAGCCATTTGAATAATGATTCAACTACAAAACACTAAGATCTTCATTACTACAACCTTCTCTTCATCTTTTTACTCTCATTTCATTAAATCAAATGTTTTTTGTTGTATTAGTTTGTTGAGTGATCTATAAACTCAACATGTTTAGTTGTGAGAGTTCATTAAGTGATCTTTAAACTCAATAGTTTAGTGTGAACTGCAAACACTAGAGTATTTATTGTAATAGTTTTGAGTTAGCTATAAACTCATCTTGTAAAGTTTGGGGTTATCTATAAACTCTAAGTTTGAGGTAAACTTGCAAAACCTTTCTTGTATTCCTATTGAAGAATAGTGGAACCCAATTCCTTTCTAGGA